>JBBMOI010000008.1:5210000-5392500 GCA_038088405.1 Porites divaricata
GGAATAGAAAAACCTTTAAATTCCTTCCCAGATCTCGCCTTCGTCAACAAGAGATCTGGGTACGAGATAAACGGAGACTCTGTTTTCACGGGTCCCGACAAACTTCTTCACGGAGAAAAACTTGCACGGACCCACCGTTCGTTTACAAGGGACCCACGGAACCATGCGAGTTTTTGAACGGCAAACAGTACTGCAATCTGAAACAGAATTTGCACGGTTGCGTGTAAACGGGTTGCACAGGTAAAAAATTCGGATCAATTTAGCTTTCTGGGAAACTGCCCACCTACGCCTCCCCTAAGCCAACATTTTGCCCTGAATGAGAAGTGTTAATGTTAGCGTGGGGGAGGGGTAGGTGGGTAGTTTCCCAGAAACCTACATTGGTCCAAAAATTCGACCGTTAAAAATTTGTCCGGACCCGTGTAAACAGAGTCGCAAGCACACACCAGGGGTTATTCACCGAAGTAAGTTTGTATATCTGCATCTGTGGGTTGAATTTGCTTTGCCATTTCGTATTACTCCTTTATTTGTCCTATGCCGCGAAGTCCCAGGGTCTCCAAAGATCCTGAGACTGGATCGGCGTTTCAAGAGACCGCACCAGAGCATTTGAAGAGTGCAATATTTCTGATGCGATTGTCCGAGGGACCGCTACTGAGGCCAGCCGAGAATCTAGTTCGAACGTTTTGGATGTGATCCCACATGATGAAAGATTTTGTCTATGTAATTCGCTTTTGTTAGCTTGAGAAGCCAAAGCGTTTGAAGATATCGAACTGCACAACGATTGAAGAGCTTCAAAGGGCCGATCAGATTTAGGTTTCGTTTCCATAGCAATGTCAATCGAAGAACGTCCTTGGTAACTTGCTTGATCGGAGCAGTCACTGGGCTTATGACACAACCCATTTGATTCATAAGGAGGGTTTAGACAAGTCCCCAACAATGATTTAGGAGGAACACCTTCCCACGTGTTGGCCACTTCAAATCGTGTTTCTGAAGGTGGTAAAGTGGTGTATTGACCTTGAACAAGTGGTGGCTGGACGAGGCTACGTTTATTCCAAAGTGGTAACCTTTGATTACACTCAGACCGTACTATACAACCATTGCAACTGGTGTTGTTAAGGAAACGTCTGGAACAATAAGGTCGGAAACCTTCCTTTTCTGCAGTAAAAAAAAAAGAAAGAAAGGAGTGGGAAAGGAAAAAAAAAAAGAAAAAATGGGTCAGCGTCTAGGTCTTTCTTAGGGCGCTTTCCCTTTAACAGAACTGACTGGCCAGACCATTCCCGTCGCAATCAGAATCTCACTTATAATCAAACCTTTCCAGCCAGATCAGTCAAATCCTAAATAGTATGCATGAAGGAGATGGGTTTTCATCAAAAACTCTTGGAAAAAGCCTTTTCATTTTCAAAATGATTGGCCGGCCATGATCTGGCCGGCCAGTTCTGACAAATGGAAAGCGACCCTTTAATGGTTACAGACCCCAGTAAGACGGGGTGGGGGGCAGGGGGGGGGGGGGGAAAGAAGATATGGGGGATTTGAGATCGCCCTTCTCATACTATTCAGAGTTAGAAATGGAATTTTTAAGGTTGTATTCCTGAACTGATGCGTGCAATGTCTGGATGACTCTAACGAGGCATTATATATGTATAAATCAAGAGACTTTTGCCAGTCTAGTTCCATGCGCGTTACGATTACGATACTGATGTGAAGTATATGAAATAATTCATATTTGAACTGCGGTTGTGGATGAAAGTAAAGAATGATCATCGCAGTAAATTTTCCAATTTAAGCAATTGGAAAGAAGAAGCCTGAAAAAAATCAGGGCTTCAACCAACTGAGCTATGAAGCCACACATTGGGAGCGAGGTCAATTTATTGAGTTCATGTCTCCCGTGAGGAGTGAAATGATGTGAAGTATATGAAATAATTCATATTTGAACTGCGGTTGTGGATGAAAGTAAAGAATGATCATCGCAGTAAATTTTCCAATTTAAGCAATTGGAAAGAAGAAGCTTGAAAAAAATCAGGATACGATACTGTAGTTAACTCGAGCCGACTCAAGTTCTCACCTTGCTTTGCTTCGTGCACGACATCGGGTATCAATGAAGGAAGACGTGACGTCATACTCGAAGTGTGAAATTCCTTTGAGAAGTCTAATCCCCCCTGGTTTCCATGGAAATTACTCGAGCGAATGTAATCCACAGTAAGCTGTAGAATCTTTGCCTGTCTCAACCGCTGGCCCTCCGATAACTGATGACGTAAATGTTCAGGTCAATGACAATACGTTCTTTTACTGTAGATACATGATAATTAAAATTCCGGGGGTTAATTTACAGGTGTCCAGGCGTGTCTAAAGGTCCCGTAATTTAATCCTTAGCCCTACTGAATTCTAAAATTAACCTTCAGTTGTACCCGAATCCTGCAACTGCAAATCAAATCATGCGGTAAACAAGGATATAGGTTATAAGGTAAATTCCTCCAACCGCAAAAACCTAATTTAAGTTCATTGATAGTGCGTACTTTCTATGCGCGTTACCGGAGCGTTAAAAATTTGCAGATACGCAGGTTTGTGGTTTTGGCCAAAGGTCCCGTAACTCGATCAGATTCCTACTGAACCCTAAAACCTTCAGGAACACCTGCACCTGCCGATTAAACCCTTCGTAATTTACGAGGTATAATTTAACTTGTAGGAAAGTCTGAGGCTCGGAAATCCCCCCGCCACAACCCCTTTATTTCGTAAAAGAACATTTTCTCACCTCCCCTACTTTTAACTTGCCGCCCTCCTCCCCCTGACTCGATTACCCGCCGCTGTTCGGGAAATGAGCCCGCGCTCCTCTCCCGAACAGTCTCTTCTCGGGGAGGACCGAGAAGGTGCGGGAAACCGACAGGGTTGTAATCTCGTACCCAGATCTCCCACGGCCAAGGGAGACGCTTTTCAGCGTAAGATAGAGCGAGATCTGGGTCTGAGATAAACAGGGTCGTTGTTTGTGTCTTAACGTGCGACGAAACAAAAGAATGCGTAGCAGGCTATCTGTTTCCAGGATCTTCTTGTTTTCTGCCTTCACTGTACGTGGTCCAACAAGAGAAAATCGCATAGCTAAGAAAAGACTGGCTTCAATAGCTGAGGTTGTTACTTTCACTTATTCAAAAATTAACATATACTATCAGTTACGATCGAGTTGCCTGCTGCTTTTTGAAAGAAAGGATATGTGATCTGTATAAGGCGAAGCAAAAGAAAAGAAAACAGTTCAAATCTTGCTAAAGCCCTTCTCTTTGATATAATTAACAGTTCTTTTCTATGGGAAAAGTCAAATGATTATATTAATTCATGCAAGTTTTGACTATTTGGTAGGGAAAAAGAGAGAGATCTGTAACCTGTTTTCTTGCTTCCGGAACAAGAAGGGATAGTTCATCCAAACTTTTTTTGATCTTGTCTCTTCGTCGTTTTTCTACGCCTTGCTTTATCTTCTTTCGCTTTGCAGCCTTCTGTATCTTCTAAATTAAGGAAAACAAAGACCTTTCACTCAAAAGTAAGTTCTTCCACGAATGAAAAATGACACAATAGATGTGGGTGATTTCGCTGATCATACCTACCTCAGATAGGGTGTCTTCCATTTTCAAAGCTGGAAGCGGACAACGAATTCACTGCAGATTGGAGAGTATATTATTAAACGTTTAGCGTTAGTTGACGTTTATTAATAATAAACGTCAACTTCATTCATTTCAACTTGCGCACGCGTCTCGGCGGAAAGCAGGAAACAAGAGATACCCGTGGGAACTTCGGTTTGCATTGCTTAAAAAGGGATTCCTTAGTGTATTGCATATTCTAACTCTAAAAACGTGTGACAGGCAATCAAAAGCCAATATATAACGAGGCGAGAAAGTCGCGAGAAGATGAGGGAAAACGTATGATTGAGTTTCGACAATAAACTTGAAACCTTTTAAAGCAGGCGAGAATTTAACATGAACGAGTGGTTTAACATTGGCAGTGACAGAAGACAACTGTAAACGATGTCATACCTCATCACGCTAAAATGTTGCGTTTGCTCTTTCAAGCAAAAATTGTACTTGTGAACACAGTGCGTGTCATGGTGATGGTAGGGGGAGGAGACGGGGTTGAGGGATGAATATAAATATATGGTGAAATAGCTACAAGCCCTGGATTATTTCAAAGATCAGTACCCTTCATTTTTGCGTTTCAATGGAACTATCGAAATGGGGGATGTTTGTGTACATTTTTTGCAAATCGAAGCACGCTTCTCTCCTCTCTAAACGAGTAACAAATGTTCCAATTGTGAGTACTGAAGAAACAAAGCAAAATTATATACCAGATACTCTCTGCAGCATGCGATGCCAGTTAAAATCCCTAAATTTTACGAAGTATGTACAGACTTATTCTGCTACCTAGAAGTTTAGCATTTTCTGATGAATATTTCTCAAAGTATTACTTGCAGAGCTGAATATTGCACAAGTTACCAAGTTTAACAACATCTCTCAGACATTGAAGTCAATTTTTTTGCACCGTTCCGTTTTTTCTATGAAATAAATACAATGTATACCCGTCCGGTAAAGCAAATGTAGATAATAACGTGATCAACGATTCGCCCTAAATACAGAATTTATACATTTTGAAATTTTGTAAGTAGTAAGTCTATTGCGCTTAGTATTGCCTCAACCAGGGCTCAACCAGCTTTTGTTTATTTCCCACGTGCTCTAAAGCACGCGCCAAGCAAGAGCAACGGCATCAACGGTAACACCTGTTTACAATCTGTTGAAAAGAAAACGACGACCTAAATAAAAAAGAAAAGAAATAGCTGTATACAGAGGTGCAAACTGATGTTAAGGTAGGGTGGGGTTTTGACCTCGAGAGTCTACAATGGCGTTCATAGGTTAGAAGGGTTCTTGCCGGAACAGGGACTTCGTTTCCCACAACTGTAGGATCTACGTCTAGTCTCCACAGATGAATGCGCTTACATTAACTAGACTCAAGCCTTTATCCGATGCATTAAATACTGTACTTAAACTTCAATCATAAACCAAATGAATTATTATTTGCTTACTGTACGTCTTGCGCACACCAGGGGGAGCCTCGTTCTCCATGCGGGACAATTTGCTCAGAGAAAAAAAGAGTTGATTAATGGAGCTGTGTCACGGCTGTACAGTTATTTTGTTAAAATGTCCAATTATGCTTCTTTATAGGCTATGGAACTTAATGATGTAAACGAAGAAATTACTTCCAAACGACAAAATCACAGCTTCTTGCCCAATAAGTTATTTCCCGAGCATCACATCAAACGTTACACACCAAAAACGAACATTGAGTTTTCAAAAACCCACTATTTCAATCCGTTTTAATCTTCTTCAAGTTTGTCCATCCGCGCTTTCTTTTGTCTTAGTTTGTTGTGTTATTTAAACCTTCTTTTAACGTCTTGAGCATTTTTTTTAATTTCACTCAGTTTGGTGGCAGTTGCCACTGTTAGAATTTTGTTAAGATTCTTAACACAGCTCTTTAAATAGCTCCAGTCCTTCAAAGGGTCCAAGACAATGTGAACAACACACTGGATAACACATATTGATTTCCCTCATATTTATAAACTGGGCCCAGTTGCTCGAAGCATGGTTAGCGTTAACCAGCGTTTAATACCATGACAACGTATTGGTTTTGATACTACTTAACCAATGGTTAACGCTAACCATGCTTTGAGCAACTCAGCCCTGGATGGTAATTTATCCAGTATAAAGATAGCGCTTTACATCTTTTGAACAAATGGGGCTGGGATTTCAGCATAAATAGCATCACAGAAAAATAAAGTTCCGACCTTGATCAGCTTTAAAATACTGAAACTGCACCACAGTAGAGTACTACTCAGTACGTAGCTTCACCCTACACCAAAATAAATTTTAAAAGTGAAGCCCAAGGTCCGGAATTTAATGTTTGCGCTTTGAAAATACAGAAAGACTCGCACGTTTACGTCTTACACCTTTCCTTTTATACAATGGTTTATTATATATAATTATGATACTCTAAAATTCCGTACTTAATTACCTGAAGACGGAATTTTACGTATTGAAGATTACACCAACCACTAATATGAAAATAAATCACTGGCTGAAACGTATCCCACACAAACTTGAACAGCCAAGTATTCAGCGAGTAATGAAGGCGTGATTGTTTCGATTGACAATTACGTTAATAGCTTTACAATGTCCGCAACAACATGTACCAGGCCTGAACATGTACAATTACTAGGTGGCTTCGTCTTCGCCTTGTCGTCTAACCAGAAAAAAATCCACAACAAATCGAGATCCAAAGAGACAGAAAATGTGCAAAAAAACCAGATCTTTTTTCCATTGTAGCACCTTCGCTATAGCTGTCCTACTTTTCATTGTTTAAAGACTCTATGAATTGTTCCAAACTTTCCTGAATGTGTCTCACACGCTCTGAAAATGAAACCAGAAACAAATATCATCGATTTTAAAGCAGGCGACAATAGGTTGAATGCATTAGACACAGGTACAAATTTTTAAAAACTACATTGGGGGCATTAAAACTATACTGTTACAAAGGAAACATTTTTTTTCCAAACTGCTCGAAATACAAACATTACCGATACTAAGCTCAGAACCTAAAACTGTTTCTATCGAGGCTGACAAACAGAAACACTATTCCGCTGCAATTCCTGCATCAATGAAAATTCACGAGACGGAAAATAATGTTGGTGGTTATAGTTATATTCAGCAATCCATTGGACACTGCTATCACTAACAGTTAATCATTAATTATATTGAGTTAGCAGGAAAGCAGTTAAATAGGTGACAAAGCATGGACGGACATTGCTCCTGATAGTAAAATCGAGAGCACAAAGCTGTCGCCATTGTAGTTAGTTCCAAAAGCGATAATAAATTGCAGACACACCTCTCATAAAGAAGACAATTCATTTGGTCTCAGCTGGATCTTTTGTCAGTTAAAACAACCTGGCTGGCTAGATGATCTGTTTAAACCTAAACTTCTGGATGTGCTAACCCTGGAAATATTTTTAAGCTTTACTCTCTCTATTTGCTTTCAAAATTCCACAAAACAAAACAAATATGCCCGGCTATTTCGAAACTACCTAACAAAGGCGATGATGTTCATCTTCTAAAAGGGTTAATTTCCAGTTTTTAAACTTATTCACTGTCAACATAGTTATTAAAGAGAAATGGTTGGGAAACGCGTTAGACGCCTTTGTTATAGGTTTTTGTAGCTTTTGTTGGACAAGACCGTGTACAACGTTCAATAGCATTCCTATCATTTTCAACTCACTGACCAATAGAAACATCGCGTTAATTTATTCAATAACAATTTGAGAACAAAAAAACAAAAGATTGTTCACGGTCAGGGAGCTTCCAACATAACCTACAGCACCATTGTTTTCAACTTTGATGTTTAACGGGTTTCCTAGTTACCAGTCTCCTCTACTATGGTGTCACACACGAAATAATTTTCTTTTTGCGAGAAGAGACCTGAAATTGCCAAATCTCCATTTTTAGGTTCTATAAACTTATAGCTCTCTGTACCTCTCCAATACAAGCACCTTTTGTGAAGAGTAATCCTTTGACGTCACACTGTGCGAACAGACCAGTTCCGATATATTAAAATTCATACCTGGCTGCGAGGCTTGGAGAATAAAACAAAAGAGATCATCTTGAGGCTCAGTAATGAATAAAACATTTCTATTGTTTTATTCCCACAAGCCAAGGAGCTAAGTATGAACTTAAATATATCGAAAATGGTCTATTGCCACAACGTGCGCGCGACGACTGCGTTTGCATTTTACTTACTTAGTTCTTCAGCTAGATCAACTTGTCTTCCACGAATAAGTCTTTCTTTAGCTGCTGAGTCGTAACTTATTTCATCTAGAACTTGTTTCACCTCTTTTTCTAATCGGCGAGCTGAAACAAAGAGTGAAATATTTGCGATCAACGGAGGTTAATAAAACATTTCTAGTACTGCTAGCAGGTAAGAATTTTTGAATAAAGAAGATAATGGAATCCCTTCAGAAAAAAGAAAACGTTGGAACGATAATCCTTCACAGGGTACCCACTCTTTTGACCTCTTTGAATTCTATGACTTTCGATGACTTTTTCCAAGAGCCTTTCAAAGTTTTCCATTTTCAAAGTTAACTATGTTTTTTTTAGAATATTTTTTGACCTAACACTTTTCACCATACAAATACAAACTCTGATCTTTACTAAAATGCGTGCCCTTCGCGCAGTTTAATTACTTGTCTCCATTTTAGTTTGTCTTTGATTTGACATCAGTAACTAATCTACCAAACGTAGTTTCCATCACTTTCCAAGACAGACTACTAAATTCCATGATTTTTAAGGGATCAATACAATAAAACTTTTACAAGTGTAATTTACAAGTGTAGCCATTGTCTTAGGGTCTCGAAACAATAGCTACACTTGTAAATTACACTTGTAGAAGTTTCATTAAATTGACCCCAACCCTGGAAATTGAAATTCGTAAATTTCAAGAATTTCCAGGTTTTCCATGACCCGTACGAACCCTACCTCAGACCAGAAGCATCCATAGAGGAAATACTGAATAATACTCCAAGCAAAGGCAGGAAGCACGGCGTTTTTCCGCCACTACCGGCCACACCTCATGGATTAAATTTTCCCGCGACTGGCATTCGAGCACTGAATGCGGCAGAAAAATGATTGGCTGCGCCCGTTCAGTAAAAATGCTGACAGGACTCAATTGTCGCTGGTTTTTACAATCTTACCGACTAAAGGATAACTTTTCCTTCAGTGCAGATTAACATGTTACCTTCGTGATTCATGACTTGCTGCCTGACAGCGTTGCTCGTCGTTTGAAGCATTTTCTGGATTCTCCAGAAAAGGACCACGTCGTTGCAGCCCAGCTGAATCGAACAGACAAGGAAAATACAAATAAGGAGCTAATGCTATGTCACGCTGTTTGCTACTCTAAAGCCCTAATATCCACATACAAATTCTCCAAACTGATCTCTATACATTTCCTTTAAGATTTAGTTCAGAGAATTTAATAAAAGATCAAGGCGTTTTCTCTTGAGTGATCATTTTATCAATTCTCATGACCTAATCTCTGGACAATGTATGGATATCGTTAGGAGAAAATTGATGTTGATCACTATCGGGAATAAGAGGGTTAAAAAGCTAAAACCTGTCCAAATTTTGCTCGTGGAATCTGGCATCAGGAAAATTTGATTTGTGGAATCCGGAATCCTGGGCTATGGAATCCGGAATACAGCTCAAGAAATCCAGAATCCGGAATCCAAATTCTACTGACAAAGAATATAGAATCTAGTATCTGGAATCAGGAAAATGCGGCGAGCAATCCAGAATTCAAGACTGTCTTGAATTCCCTTACATGGGGCGGTGTCACATGATATGGGAGCTGACAATGTATCATAATTGAGTATGAGGAGCCCAATTTTCTACAAGCTATTTAGCTTTTATTGAGCCTCCTCGCCACTCTATCTATTACAATATTAATATTAAATTAAATTTTGAACTTTTTTTACGCTTTTCCTGTCTTGTAAATTGTGCAATCTTAGTAATGATATATATATTTATTATATAGACACGAGTGTTTTACTGGGAAATATACCACTCGTAAAATTCATAAACGCTACATCCGGGACCCGAGTGGTTTATTTTCCATAATCTCACTAGTGAGTTTATCGATGACGTAATTTCGGTCATTTCCCTCTATTACTTTATCGATGTCTTTTTGTCTAAATAATAAAAAGAACATTACACGGCGGCTTGAAGATATGAATTTTATTTTCTCGTGGCAAAAACAATATTTTACTCACTCGCTGCGCTCGTTCGTAAAATATTGTTTTGCCACTCGAAAATAAAATTCATATCTTCGCGCCACCGTGTAATATCCTCTATATATTTCTCATCTTCTTTCTGTAATATTTATTCTATGTGGCAAATGTGAATAATTAAATAAAAAACACAACTAAAGTTCTAGAATCCGGAATGCGGAATACAAATCAAGGAATCCGGAATCCTAGTTTTAATGACAATGGCTTGAATTCCCTTACCCATGGGGTGATGTCTACACCTTAATTGAAATCTAAAACTAATGATATTTTTGTTTTATTTAAGACTTTATTTGACACTTTTACTGTCCTCTGTTGGAAGGGATGGCAAGAATAGACATGGATTCAGAAACTTGAAATAGTTGGGCCAACTTTAATGACATGCCAGCAAAAACTATCACCAAAAATATTATTAGGGTTGGAGCTCCCAGATGAAATTCGTTCGATATCTTCTTCATAACTCTACAGCAGCATAAATTTTGGGAACGGTTGAAGCCATTAATTAATGACTTCAGCACAGAGCTGACCTACAACAGCAATAGTGAAAATCCTCGTGATATATCCCATTTAACCCATTGTTATTTGAGCAATTCACTTATACAGACGAATTTCAAAGGGCTCAGATTAAAGAGTTTACCTCGTTTTTAACTAAATCTCGTCTGTAGAAAGCATTTCTGCACTCTTGAACGTTGGTCAACGACTGCTTAAGAAAATGCTCGCGGTACAATTGACTCCAAGTTTCATTAACCTACGAGGTAGAAAAAAAGTACTTTCAGCTCACACCAACAACAACAACATTTACTTAACATTACCTATAAGTCTCCTAGAAGCATAGTAAACTGGGTAAAAAGGGAAAGAAATGGTAACAAGGGTAACAAGGGGTAAAAAAAGGTAACAAGGGTAACAAGGGATAACAAAGGGATAACAAAGGGTAACAAGGGTAACAAGGGGTAACAAAGGGCAACAAGATATAACAAAGGGTAACAAGGGGTAACAAAGGGATAACAAAGGGTACCAAGGGGTAACAAGGGGTAACAAAGGGTAACAAGGGGTAACAAGGGGTGAAAAGAGGTAACAAGGATAACAAAGGGTGACAAGGGGTAACAAAGGGTAACAAAGGGTAACCAGGGGAAACAAAGGGTAACAAGGGGTAACAAGGGGTAACAAAAGGGAACAAGGGGTAACAAAGGGTAACAAGGAGTAACAAGGGGTGAAAAGAGGTAACAAGGATAACAAAGGGTGACAAGGGGTAACAAAGGGTAACCAGGGGTAACAAAGGGTAAAAAGGGTAACAAAGGGTAACCAGGGGAAACAAAGGGTAACAAGGGGTAACAAGGGTACAAAAGGCTAACAAGGGGTAACAAAGGGTAACAAAGGGTAACAAAGGGGAAAAAGGTGTAACAAGGGGTAACAAAGGGGAACAATAGGTAACAAGGGTAACAAGCGGTAACAAA
The DNA here is from genome assembly GCA_038088405.1 of Porites divaricata. Taxonomy (NCBI): domain Eukaryota; kingdom Metazoa; phylum Cnidaria; class Anthozoa; order Scleractinia; family Poritidae; genus Porites; species Porites divaricata. The sequence continues at coordinate 5,221,305 of JBBMOI010000008.1, forward strand.
GGGTAACAAGGGGTAACAAATGGTAACAAGGAGTACCAAGGGGTAACAAGGGTAACAAGGGGTAAAAAGGGTAACAAGGGGTAACAAGGGTAACAAGGGTAACAAGGGGTAACACAGGGTAACAAGATTTAACTAGGGTAACAAAGGGTGACAAGGGGTAACACAGGGTAACAAAGGGAACCAAGGGGTAACAAGGGGGTAACAAGGGTAACAAGGGGTAACAAAAGGGAACAAGTGGTAACAAGGGTAACAAGGGGTAACAAGGGGTAACAAAGGGTAACAAGGGGTAACAAACGGTAACAAGGGGTAATAAGGGGTAACAAAGGGTAACAAGGGGTAACAAAGGGGAACAAGGGGTAACAAGGGGTAACAAAGGGGAACAAGGGATAAGAAAAGGTAACAAAGGGTAACAAGAGGTAACAAAGGGTAACAAGGGGTAACAAAGGGTAACAAGGGGTAACAAGGGTAACAAGGGTCACAAAGGGTAACAAGGGGTAACAAAGGGGAACAATAGGTAACAAGGGGAACAAGGGGTACCAAAGGGTAACAAAGGGTAACAAGGGGTAACAAGGGGTAACAAAGGGTAACAAGGGGTAAAAAAGGGTAACAAGGGGTAACAAGGGGAAACAAAGAGAAAACAAGGGGTAACAAGGGGCAACAAATGGTAAAAAGGGGTAACAAAAGGTAACAAAGGGTAACAAGTGGTAACAAAGGGTAACAAGGGGTAACAAAGGGTAACAAGGGGTAACAAGGGTAACAAGGGGTAACAAAGGGTACAAAGGGGTAACAAGGGGTAACAAAGGAGAACAAGGGGTAACAAGGGGTAACAAAGGGAAACAAGGGCTAACAAGAGGTAAAAAAGGGTAACAAGAGGTAACAAAGGGTAACAAGGGGTACCAAAGGGTAACAAGGGGTAACAAGGGATAACAAAGGGTAACAAGGGGTAACAAGGGGTACCAAGGGTAACAAGGGGTAACAAGGGTAACAAGGGGTAACATGGGGTAACAAACGGTAACAAGGGGTAACAAAGGGTAACAAGGGGTAACAAGGGGTAACAAAGGGTACCAAGGGTACCAAGGGTAACAAGGGTTAACAAGAGTAACAAGGGATAATAAGGGTAACAAGGGGTAACAAAGGGTAACAAGGGGTAACAAGGGGTAACAAAGGGCAACGAGATGTAACAATGGGTAACAAAGGGTAACAAGGGGTAACAAGGGTAACAAAGGGCAACAAGATGTAACAAGGGGTAACAAGTGGTAACAAAGGGTAACAAGTGGTAACAAAGGGTAACAAGGGGTAACAAAGGGTAACAAGGGGTAACAAGGGGTCACAAAGGGTAACAAGGGGTAACAAAGGCTAACAAAGGGTAAAAAGGGGTAACAAGGGGTAACAAGGGTAAAAAGGGGTAACAAGGGGTAACAAAGGGTAACAAGGGGTAACAAGGGGTAACAAAGATTAAGAAGGGGTAACAAGGGGTAACAAAAGGTAACAAGGGGTAACAAGGGGTAACAAAGGGTAACAAGGGGTAACATGGGGTAACAAACGGTAACAAGGGGTAACAAGGGGTAACAAAGGGTAACAAGGGGTAACAAGGGGTAACAAAGGGTAACAAGGGGTAACAATGGGTAAGAAAGGGTACCAAGGGTAACAAGGGTTAACAAGGGTAACAAGGGATAATAAGGGTAACAAGGGGTAACAAAGGGTAACAAGGGGTAACAAGGGGTAACATAGGGCAACAAGATGTAACAAGGGGTAACAAAGGGTAACAAGGGTAACAAGGGGTAACAAGGGTAACAAAGGGCAACAAGATGTAACAAGGGGTAACATGGGGAAACAAGGGGAAGCAAGGGGTAACAAGGGGTAACAAGATGTAACAAAGGGTAACAAGGGGTAACAAGGGGTAACAAAGGGTAATAAGGGTAACAAAGGGTAACAAGGGGTAACAAAGGGTAACAAGGGTAATAATTGTAATAAGGGGTAACAAGGGGTAACAAGGGGTAACAAAGGGTAGCAAGGGTAATAATTGTAACAAGGGGTAACATGGGGAAACAAGGGGAAACAAGGGGTAACAAAGGTAACAAGGGAAATGTTAAAATCAAAATCAATATCGTCACACTGATTACCAGGTACACAAATCTTGCGACTCTCAAACCTGATACACAAAAGTAATTAAATAAATGGGAACACACATGAGGAAGGATAATTTACAGTTACGGATTACAAAGATAAATCTACGCACCAGATCCGAGGAAACCTCCACGTTAATCGTTTCTAGATTTTTCCTGACGGTGGTCAGTTCATCATCGGCAAGAGTAGGCCCGTGATGCTGTGAGAAAATTTAAACGAACGAATAAAAAAACGACACAATTCTCTCACAATAACATCCATGTTCTTACTTCACTCAGATTTGCATAAACAACAATCCTAGACTATCGAAAGCCTATGCTGAAACATCTTACTTACATCGTTTGCTTGAAGCAATCGTTGAAGCTCGTCTTTAATATAACAGTGACATTGCTAAAACAACAAGAGAAAAAACAGGAAAAGAGTTTCCAAAAGTCGGGAAACAAGACTTCTTTGCATATCACTGTTTCTATTTCTCTGTTCCTCGCCATAAATCAACCAAAGTTTGCAACACCGAATCAAGATACGAAGGAAAAAAGGTTTTAGGTAATGTTAGAACACTGTGTTGTTGAATTAAATTTTCATAGAATTTCTCTATAGAAACCAATGAATATAGTTGACGAAAAATATTTAAAGTATTTTAAGTGAACGGAGACAAAAACAGCGTTTTTTTCTGTAGGTAAAAGATAAACTTACTTGCTCTCTTGTTCTTGATCTCCAGTATAGCCATCTTTCAGCTGCCCCAGGGCCAAGCAACTCGTACATTTTCTGGGAGGCTAAAAGATCAGAAAGGTTATAAAGCATATTAGCTAGTGTGCTTCATGTTTCAACAGGAAACTTCTGACATTTCACAACTTTCTTGTAGTAGTATCTACTTTCCTGTAGAGGTGGTTGGAAGTTTTGACTGCGTGGACGAAATCCCACAGTTGGTTACGATTCGAATTACTGAGCAGTACTTTCCTGTGGTACTGTTTATTATGCTGTACAAGGTGGTTTTTACTTTTCAGTCTGTAGATGAAATCCTATGGTGTGACCAGTCAAATGAAAGCTACTGAGCAGTACTTTCCTGTGGTACTGTTTATATTCCTCTAGAAGGTGGTTCTAAATTTTGACTCTGTGAATGAAATCCTACGCTGTCACCATTCACATGAAAGCTACTACTAGCCTTTTGCTGAATAAATGTCCTCCCCTTCCGTCCCTCCTATTCAATGTTCGAATGTTGGCAAATGACAGAACAATTACGTTCACAAACACTTACCTTATTGGTACTATCGCGTCGCTTTAAAAAAATCGCGAACTTAAAGCGACGCGAAAAAAATTCCCGCGAACTTTAATGTCGCGAAATTTACAGTCAAACCAGGCCAAGCGTTCCCGTCGCTGACGAACCAATGAATTCAAACAGGTTACAAGTAGTAGCCTTCCCAACACTTTTAACTATCAGTAGTGACTTTTCTAGGTTCAGTAAAATGTTGTTTCAAACTCAAGAAAATTTACGTCTCCATTTTTATCAAGGACCCCTTGAGAGCTAATGATGTAAGTATATCAGTATTCCCAGAAATCCTTATTACCTTTGTCCAATTCTTCCTGCAGGGTTTTTTCCATGAATTTCACTGCAGAGTCCCACTGCTGTTTTTCACTTACAGACCAGTCTTCAAGCGCCGTCAGTTGAATTACACGCTATGTACATTAAAAAGGTAGTGAATTTGACGTAAATAAAAAATTAATACAGAAAATCTTGTACAAAGTCAAGGTTTACAAATTCTTTAATTTAAAAAGTTGAAAGAACGTTACCAGGGCAGATTAACCATTATCAAATTGAATCATTATTTTTTGCTTTGTTTGTGGGGCAGGAATAAAGTCTGTAAGTATATTATAGTTTTGATCCTCAGCAAAAGAACAACAAAACAACACCTAAAGTTATTTACACGTGTTTCAATCTTACCAGGCTGTCGACTGCTTTGGGTTGCCACACATGACTCTTTTTACATTCATCTGATAGTTCGGATTTCAACTCTTCAAACAAATGACTGTGTCCATTCTCATTCTTTTGCTCCTAAATAATGACAACAAACAACTAAGTCACTTTTGGAAAACACCCCTGTCGCTCCCTCCTCCGCATTGGCTCCCGCTGGGTATTCCAACAAAAATAGTAATAATCCATCTCTCCAGCCTCCCTGGGTGACAAAAGGGAGCTTAAGCGACGGCAACGGCAACGATTACCGCAAAAAACCAAGAGGTTTACATTGGCAAAATAACAACTTTGCACGTGCATCACGCTTTTCGCACGTATTTCTTAGCCGTCGTTGCACGACTACAACGTGAAAGTGCCTAATATCAAGTCTTGTCGAAGACGGGAACACAAGACAACAACTTTCTTTTTCCAGTTTTCTTAAACTTTGATACAGTCCAAATATGCCAACATTTGACGAATTAAACGAGATGGAATAAGCGCGATTGAGAGTAAAGTTGCACGAATTCACGTTTTAAGTGACGTTTTCGTAGCTGTCGTCGTCGTTGTTGCTTAACCTCCCTAAAGATGCCTTTCTATGGCGGAGACAAAGCCTGTCCTGGGTAGCTAAGCAAAATATTTAAAACATTTAGGCCACAACAACAAATGAAATGTAAAATCTAAAAAAATCCAATATAATCTCTTCACCCTTCTCTTCCAAACAGATTTGTGAGAGGGAAGAGGTAAAAACTATTTCCTATATTTTCGGCGAATCTCCACAGAACTAACGATAAAAGGACCAACACAATTTAACAAACGTCTACCTGCATCGCCTTGTAGAACTCCTCGAACAGCGTTTCCCAACCAACCTGCAAGACAAGAAACAACCTTTTTATACAAGAGTGTTGTAAGTATAAGCCGCGCTTCGGAATAAGCATCCAAAGAAGAAGAAGAAGAAGACCTATTTTGACAGGATAATGATAAAAGCCAAGAAGCTTGTGGGGTTGTGTGAAATGTAAGGAAATCTATTAACTAAAAAAGAAAATAAAACAGCTAACATCAGATGATTATGTACAATGTTTACAGTAAAAAACGATCAATTGTAGAATAAAATCATCATTTTGATACCGGGCAGTTGAAACTGAAACAACATTGAATTTGAGGTCTCTGAAATAAGCTTTTGTTTTCAATCGATGGTAAATCTCATTCTGGTTTCTGTGTGAGGCACCATAATCATTCAAACTGGTAGTTTTCCACAAGATTGCACCTCTATAAGCAAGGGAATCCTTAAGAAATGAGTAAACAAATGGGTACTACCTACGCCCTAAGTATGTCACGTTTAGGTTAATAAAAAAGAGACGAATACAATCAAGGACATTCCACGACGTCCATTAGCTCTACGAAGATAGGTGACTAGGACCTATTGTAGGTTCAGAGAGGTCAAGTGGTAATTATGCAGACATTTTCCCGCCATTTACCTTATGTTACTTAACAGGAAAAGCAAAGAGGAAATGTAGACGTGATGGTGAAGCTAAAATGAATTCAATACACTTGACATACCTTGACCGAAATATTCGGAAGTGTTCTGTCCGCCCACTGTTTAAGCTTGATGTCCACAGAAGTGCTGAAATTACTGGGATTATTAGCTTGCGCCGCGGGAAGGTAAATGTCTTCTATGAAGTGCGAAGCGACCGCTGACCACAGATGCTTAGTAATAATGTCCTCCCACATCTGAGGTGTGATTTCACTGAGTGTAAGCACCTCATCCAGGATTTCATTACGAGCTTTATCAAACAGTTCATTCTGTAAAGAGATCAATATAGAATGCCATTATCAAACAAATTCACTCTGTTAACCCTTTCAACCCCAAAGTGAATGATGGCATCTTGAAAGGTGGTTGTAACTTTTGAGTCTAAGGTAAGACCATTCAAATGAAATCTATTTGGCAGCACATTCACATCGTACTACGGTTTCAGGGTTCGCACTCATCAGAGAGTTAAAACTTCCCTGACTTTTCACTGACCTTTAAACACTTTTCACGGACCTTTTATTGATAAGAAACAATCGAGGTTTACATTTGCTTTAGCTTTGTCTGCAGGCCATCTATATTTTTCTGTTCATTTTCAAACTCTTTCTGTTTTTCGAGGAGAGAGGAAGAAAGAATTTGACACGCGTAGAGTGTCAAATTGATCGCTTTGCTTGCTTTGCAGCATACTTTTCATCTTTTCCGAAAGAAAATACATGACTTTCACTCACAGTGGCAACTCCCGAGTTTTCTTTAGAATTTTATAAAATGAAATTTGGAAAATTTGCTTCAATTGATCTTGTTCACGTTTGAGTGTGAGGCTTTAGAGACATGTACATGGGTGAACCCCGCAATCACCTTGATAATTCCTCACAGTTTTCTACAGATATTCACGATACTAATTTACTTGAAATCAAAACATAATGTATCGTTTCGTGATGGCCTTTGTCTTTATGATCCTGACGTTTAAATGTAGCAGTTATTTGGTAATAACAAATAAGACAGTGCTCGCTCGTCATACCCAGTTTATAACGAAGTTGAGAGGCAAAGGAGACACAGGACACCCACTGAAGCAGAGATTGCTTACTCGAATATAATATTCCCTTGTCACATGGAAAGTTGAAGTTTTTTCATCTTTCGTGTTTATCAAAAATACATCGAGAAAAAGTGTTTGCTGACGTTCTAGATACAAAAGAAGCCTTTAAACATTATAAAACATCTGTTTATAAACCACGCAAACTTCGAATTTTTCAAAAAAAGTTAGTCCATGATTTCGTCAAAAAATGGAGATTTCTTCAACTTTGATTTTTATGCAAAATAAACCAAGAAAGAGTATCTAACGAAGTTCTAGCTAGAAAAAAGGTTTCTCTAATCCTTTCTAAGCCCCTGTAATCCATTGTAGCCCCCTGTAACCCCTTGTAACCCCTTGTAACCCCATGTAACCCCCTGTATCCACATGAAATAGATCGTCAAAATAAATCGTGAAAAAACTTTTTTCAACGTTTTACGTAGCAAACAAGCATTTCTGGACTATGAAAACATCGGTTTCAAAAACGCAACAAATTCGCATTTTTCCAAAGGGGTTACTCCATGCCTTTGGTGAAAAGTTTAAAAATTTTGTTAACCTTTCGTTTTATACCAAATATACCGAAAAAAAGTATTTGGTGACGTTCTGGTTAGAAAAAAAAACAAGCCTTTCTAGACAATAAAAACATGGATTTGCAGATTTCTTCGACTTTGATTTTTATGCAAAATAAACCAAGAAAGAATATCTAACGACGTTCTAGCTAGAAAAAAAAATTCTGTACTCCTTTCTAAGACCCTGTAATCCCTTGAAACCCCCGCAAACCATTGTAACCCCCTGTAAACCGTTGTAATCCCCTGTAACCCCTTGTAACGCCCTGTAACCCTTTGTAGCCCCTCGTAACCCCTTGTAACCCCCTGTAACCCCTTGTAACCCCCTGTAGCCCCTTGTAGCCCCCTGTAACCCCTTGTGACCCCCTGTAAACCGTTGTAACCCCCAGTAACCTCTTGTAACCCCTTGTAACTACTTGTAACCCCCTGTAACCCCTTCTAACAGCTTGTAACCCCCTATAACCCATAGTAACCCCTTGTAACCCCCTGTAAGCCCTTGTAACCCCCTGTAAGCCCTTGTAACCCCCTGTAAGCCCTTGTAACCTCCTGTAACACCTTGTACCCCTTGTAATCACCTGTAACCCCTTGTAACCCCCTGTAACCCCTTGTAACCCCTTGTAAGCCCTTGTAACCTCCTGTAACCCCTTGTATCCCCCTGTAACCCCTTGTAACCCACTGTAACCCCTTGTAACCTCCTGTAATCCCTTGTAACCACCTGTAACCCCTTGTAACCCCCTGTAACCCCTTGTAAACCCCTGCAACCCCTTGTAACCTCCTGTAAGCCCTTGTAACCTCCTGTAACACCTTGTACCCCTTGTAATCACCTGTAACCCCTTGTAACCCCCTGTAACCCCTTGTAACCCCTTGTAAGCCCTTGTAAACCCCTGTAACCCCTTGTAACACCCTGTAAGCCCTTATAACCTCCTGTAACCCCTTGTATCCCCCTGTAACCCCTTGTAACCCACTGTAACCCCTTGTAAACCCCTGCAACCCCTTGTAACACCCTGTAAGCACTTGTAACCTCCTGTAACGCCTTGTAACCCCCTGTAACCCCTTGAAACCCCCGGTAACCCCCTGTAACCTCTTGTAATCCCTTGTAACCCCCTGTAAGCCGTTGGAACCTCATGTAACCCCCTGTAACCCCTTGTAACCCCCTGAAAGTCCTTGTAACCTCTTGTAACCCCTTCTAACCCCTTGTAACCCCCTGTAAGCCCTTGTAACCCACTGTAAGCCCTTGTAACCTCCTGTAACCCCTTGTAACCCCCTATAACCCCTTGTAACCCCCTGTAACCCCTGTAACCCCTTGCAACCCCTTGAAAGTCCTTGTAACCTCCTGTAACCCATTGTAACCCCCTGTAACCCCTTGTAACCCCCTGTAACCCTTTGTAAGCCCCGGTAACCCCTTGTAATTACCTGTAACCCCTTGTAACTCCCTGTAACCTTGTGTAACCCCTTGTAACCCTCTGTAACCCCATGTAACCCCATGTATCCCTATGTAAGAGATCGTGAAAATAAATCGTGAAAAAACGATTTTCGACGTTTTATGTAGCAAAGAAGCATTTCTGGACTATGAAAACATCGCTTTCAAAAACGCACAAAATTCGCATTTTTCCAAAAGGGTTTGTCCATGGTTTTGGTGAAAAATTTGAAATTCTGTTAACCTTTCATTTCATACAATACAGCTGAAAAAGTATTTGGTGGCGTTCTCGTTAGAAAACAAGCCTTTCTAGACAATAAAAACATGAATTAAAAAAAACGCGATATTGTGCTTTTTCCAAAGGGGATAGGCTATGAATTTGGTCAAAAAGTTGAAGTTTTTTCATGGTTTGTGTTTATCAAAAATAGATCGAGAAAAAGTGTTTGATGACGTTCTAGATACAAAAGAAACCTTTAAAGACTATAAAAAATCTGTTTATGAAAAACGCAAAATTCGAATTTTTCCACAGGTTTCGTCAAAAATTGGAGACTTTTTCAACTTTGATTTTTATGCAAAATAAACAAAGAAAGAGTATCTAACCACGTTCTAGGTAGAAAAAAATTTCTGTAATTCTTTCTAAGCCCCTGTAAACCATTGTAACCCCCTGTAAACCCTTGTGGTTCTCCGTAACCCCTTGTAACCCCTTGCAATCACTTGTAGCTCCCCATAACCCCTTGTAACCCCCTGTAACCCCTTGTAACCCCCTGTAACCTCTTGTAACCCCTTCTAACTACTTGTAACCCCCTGTAACCCCTTCTAACAGCTTGTAACCCCCTATAACCCATAGTAACCCCTTGTAACCCCCTGTAAGCCCTTGTAACCCCCTGTAAGCCCTTGTAACCCCCTGTAACCCCTTGTAACCTCCTGTAACCCCTTGTAACCACCTGTAACCCCTTGTAACCCCCTGTAAGCCCTTGTAACCCCCGGTAACCTCTTGTAACCCCTTGTAACCCCATGTAACCCCTTGTAACCCCCTGTAAGCCCTTGTAACCCCTTGTAACGCCCTGTAAGAACTTGTAACCCCCTGCAACCCCTTGTAACCCCCTGTAAGCCCTTGTAACCCCTTGTAACCCCCTGTAAGCCCTTGTAACCCCTTGTAACCCCCTGTAAGCCCTTGTAACCCCCTGTAACCCCTTTGTAACCCACTGTAAGCCCTTGTAACCTCCTGTAACCCCTTGTAACCCCCTATAACCCCTTGTAACCCCCTGTAACCCCTGTAACCCCTTGTAACCCCCTGAAAGTCCTTGTAACCTCTTGTAACCCCTTCTAACCCCATGTAACCCCTTGTAACCCCCTGTAAGCCCTTGTAACCCCTTTTAACGCCCTGTAAGAACTTGTAACCCCCTGTGACCCCTTGTAACCCCCTGTAAGCCCTTGTAACCCACTGTAAGCCCTTGTAACCTCCTGTAACCCCTTGTAACCCCCTATAACCCCTTGTAACCCCCTGTAACCCCTGTAACCCCTTGCAACCCCCTGAAAGTCCTTGTAACCTCCTGTAACCCATTGTAACCCCCTGTAACCCCCTGTAACCCTTTGTAACCCCCTGGAAGCCCTTGTAACCCCCGGTAACCCCTTGTAATTACCTGTAACCCCTTGTAACTCCCTGTAACCTTGTGTAACCCCTTGTAACCCTCTGTAACCCCATGTATCCCCATGTATCCCTATGTAATAGACCGTGAAAATAAATCGGGAAAAAACGATTTTCGACGTTTTATGTAGCAAACAAGCATTTCTGGACTATGAAAACATCGCTTTCAAAAACGCACAAAATTCGCATTTTTCCAAAAGGGTTTGTCCATGGTTTTGGTGAAAAATTTGAAATTCTGTTAACCTGTCATTTCATACAATACAGCTAAAACAGTATTTGGTGGCGTTCTCGTTAGAAAACAAGCCTTTCCAGACAATAAAAACATGAATTAAAAAAAATGCGACATTGTGCTTTTTCCAAAGGGGATAGGGTATGAATTTGGTCAAAAAGTTGAAGTTTTTTCATGTTTTGTGTTTATCAAAAATAGATCGAGAAAAAGTGTTTGATGACGTTCTAGATACAAAAGAAACCTTTAAAGACTATAAAAAATCTGTTTATGAAAAGCGCAAAATTCGAATTTTTCCACGGGTTTTGTCAAAAATTGGAGACCTCTTCAAGTTTGATTTTTATGCAAAATAAACAAAGAAAGAGTATCTAACGACGTTCTAGGTAGAAAAAAATTTCTGTAATTCTTTCTAAGCCCCTGTAACCCCTTGTAACCCCCTGTAAGCCCTTGTAACCCCCTGTAACCCCTTGTAACGTCCTGTAACCCCTTGTAACCCCCTGTAACCCCTTGTAACCCCCTGTAAACGCCTGTAACCCCTTGTAACCCCCTGTAACCAACTGTAACCCCTTGTAACCCCCTGTAACCCCTTGTAACCCCCTGGAAGCCCTTGTAACCTCTTGTAACCCCTTGTAACCCCCTGTAAGCCCTTGTAACCCCCTGTAACCCCTTGTAACGTCCTGTAACCCCTTGTAACCCCCTGTAACCCCTTGTAACCCCCTGTAAACGCCTGTAACCCCTTGTAACCCCCTGTAACCCCTTGTAACCCCCTGGAAGCCCTTGTAACCTCTTGTAACCCCTTGTAACCCCCTGTAAGCCCTTGTAACCTCTTGTAACCCCTTGTAACCCCCTGTAACCAACTGTAACCCCTTGTAACCCCCTGTAACCCCTTGTAACCCCCCGTAACCACTTGTAACCCCCAGTAAGCCCTTGTAACCCCCTGTAACCCCTTGTAACCCCCTGTAAGCCCTTCTAACCGCCTGTAACCCCTTGTAACCCCCTGTAAGCCCTTCTAACCGCCTGTAACCCCTTGTAAACCCCTGTAACCCCTTGTAACCCCCTGTAAGCCCTTGTAACCTCTTGTAACCCCTTGTAACCCCCTGTAAGCCCTTGTAACCCCCTGTAACCCCTTGTAAACCCCTGTAACCCCTTGTAACCCCCTGTAAGCCCTTGTAACCCCCTGTAACCCCTTGTAACCCCCTGTAAGCCCTTCTAACCGCCTGTAACCCCTTGTAAACCCCTGTAACCCCTTGTAACCCCCTGTAACCCCTTGTAACCCCCCGTAACCACTTGTAACCCCCTGTAAACCCTTGTAACCCCCTGTAACCCCTTGTAACCCCCTGTAAGCCCTTCTAACCGCCTGTAACCCCTTGTAACCCCCTTTAAGCCCTTCTAACCGCCTGTAACCCCTTGTAAACCCCTGTAACCCCTTGTAACCCCCTGTAAGCCGTTGTAACCTCTTGTAACCCCTTGTAACCCCCTGTAAGCCCTTGTAACCCCCTGTAACCCCTTGTAAACCCCTGTAACCCCTTGTAACCCCCTGTAACCCCTTGTAACCCCCTGTAAGCCCTTCTAACCGCCTGTAACCCCTTGTAAACCCCTGTAACCCCTTGTAACCCCCTGTAAGCCCTTGTAACCTCTTGTAACCCCTTGTAACCCCCTGTAACCCCTTGTAACCCCCTGTAACCCCTTGTAACCCCCTGTAAGCCCTTCTAACCGCCTGTAACCCCTTGTAAACCCCTGTAACCCCTTGTAACCCCCTGTAAGCCCTTGTAACCTCTTGTAACCCCTTGTAACCCCCTGTAACCCCTTGTAACCCCCTGGAAGCTCTTTTAATCCCCGGTAACCTCTTGTAAGCACCTGTTACCCTGTGTAACCCCTTGTAACCTCCTGTAACCCTCTGTAACCCCATGTATCCCCATGTATCCCTATGTAATAGATCGTGAAAATAAATCGTGAAAAAACGATTTTCGACGTTTTGTAGCAAACAAGCATTTCTGGACGATGAAAACATCGCTTTCAAAAACGCACATAATTCGCATTTTTCCAAAGGGGTTAGTCCATGGGTTTGGTAAAAAATTTGAAATGATTTTGTTAATCTTTCGTTTTATACAAAATACACCGAAAAAAAGTGTTTGGTGACGTTCTCGTTTCAAAAGAAGCGTTTCTAGACAATAAGACATGGCTTTAAAAAAAATGCGAAACTGGCATTTTTCCAAAGGGGATAGTCCGTGAATTTCGTCAAGCGGAGATTTGTTACTCGACTATAATATTCCCTTGTCACATGGTGCACGTATGACAGAACATAACTTACCCTGTCCAATTCTCGTAGCTTTGGAAAGAAGTTTTTCCATTCCGTTTCAAGGTTAAATCTTTTGGCTGAAACAAAAAACACACTTTTATTACTTCACGCTTATTTACTTACACCGAGTAAACACCCCATTTACGATGTGTCTTTTGTTTGGCTAATAATTTATCCCACTTCACATTCCTTAGTATCATGTTATCTTATTGTTACTGACCTTGTTATAGTCTACGAGCAGTCTCTCTGTTTTTTCTACGTCCATCAAGAAAAAAGCGCAAGACACGAAATGACCACGTACGTTTTAGCTTCCTGCCCTCCTTACTCATGAAAGACCCACTGATCCAATAATTTTATACACAGATCCACCGCTCTAGCGATCCACCAAACTACAGATCTACTGATCCATTCAGATCTACAGATCCACCGCCCTAGCAATCTACCATAGATCCACTTATCTAGTAATCCACCGATTTACAGATCTACTGATCCACTGATCTACAGATCCACCGATCTAGCGATCTACAGATCTAATGATCCATTTATCTACAGTTCCACCTATGTAGCGATCCACCGAACTACAGATCTACTGAACCATTGATCTTCAGATCGACCGATCCATCGATCTTCAGAATGAGATCTACTCATCCATTGACCTACAGATCAACTGATGTAGAGATCAAACCATCGTTCTATAGATCTACTAGGAGGTAGGGTTAGCGTAGTTACTTAGTGCGCAGCCTTCTGTGCGGGAGGTCCCGAGTTTGATTCGCAGGTGTCACCTCAAGTCCTTCTTTCAACTTCTTTCCTTTAAGTAAAGTTTTAAGTAGCTTTAAATACCCGTAAAACGAAGCACTGATGGAGAGACAGGGGTAAAATGAGCAAACCGTCGGAATTGTGTTGTTAGTCAGATGCCTATACCGAGCTACAGCTGTACCGACATAATAAAAAGGAATCTTTCCCTTTACCTTTTATTTTTTACTGATCCACTGATCTTTAGATCCAACAATCTAAGGATCTACAGATCCAGCGATCAAGCGATCTACCGATCCAGCAATCTATATACTATATATCATCTGTATCGGTATACCTAGTTGTTCTAATTTTTTTTATCTGTTATTATTTATTTTTTTCTTATTGCTGCTGTATTTTCTTTTCATCAAGGCCATATTAAAAAAAGTGCTAGCTGACCTAGGCAACCCTCAACAAATATTGTACTAAATAAAAATAAATAAAAAATCTAACGATCTACAGATCCACCTATCAAGCGATCTCCAGCGATCTACTGATCCACCAATCCACAAATCCACCCATCAAGCAATCTACAGAGGATCTAGCGATCCAATGATCCACCGACCTACAGATCCACCCATCACGCGATCTACAGATCCACCGAGCCAGCGATCTACAGATCCAGCGACGTAGGGATCTACCGAACCAGCGATCTACAGATCCACATATCTAGCGATCTACAGATCCAACGATCTAGCGATCTACCGATCCAGCGATCTACACACCCAGCGATGTAGTGATCTGCCAATCTACCGATCTAGCCATCCAATAACCTAGCGATCTACAGCTCCACCGATCTAGCGATCTACTGATCCAGCGACGTAGGGGTCTACCGAACCAGCGATCTACAGATCCACATATCTAGCGATCTACAAATCCAATGATCTAGTGATCTACCAATCCAGCAATCTACAGATCTACCGATCTAGCGATCTACACACCCAGTGATGTAGCGATCTACCAATCCACCGATCTAGCCATGCAATAACCTAGCGATCTAGAGATCCACTGATCCAGCCATCTACAGATCCACCGAGCCAGCGATCTACAGATCCAGCGACGTAGGGATCTACCGATCCAGCGATCTACAGATCCACCTATCTAGCGATCTCCAGATCCAGCGATGTAGCAATCTACCGATCCAGCAATCTACAGATCTACTGATCTAGCGATCTACACACCCAGCGATGTAGCGATCTACCAATCCACCGATCTAGCCATGCAATAACCTAGTGATCTAGAGATCCACCTGATTTGCATTTCCCAAGCCGTTTATCCATTTTTTATGAATATTTAATTATCTTAAGAAACGCGGCAAAATAGATCAGGTGACCAGCACTTAAAAACCGAGAAGTTCGTTACGTAACTAACATTTCAAAAATGTCACCACCGATCACATATCGAAGCATTACGAACCGCATATGGAACATAAATTGTAAGTATTATTTGCCCATCGCTTCAACCGAAATCGTTAAAAAAGGCCACTTAAACCAAACGTAGTGTAATAACCTTCCTTGTAATATTAATTTAATTTTCAGTTGACTACTATTACTACAACAACATCAACTAGAAGTGCAAATAAACTCTATATACGGTCACGTACGCGAGATCAGTTAGCTCGAAATCTTCAACGTGAAGTACCTCCTTCAATCACAGGAGCGAATCACCACCGATCTAGCGATCTACCGATCCAGCCATCTACAGATCCACCGAGCCAGCGATCTACAGATCCAGCGACGTAGGGATCTACCGATCCAGCAATCTACAGATCCACCTATCTAGCGATCTCCAGATCCAGCGATGTAGCGATCTACCGAGCCAGCGATCTACAGATCCAGCGACGTAGAAATCTACTGAACCAGCGATCTACCGATCTACAAATCCATCGATCTAGCAATCTACAGATCCAGCGATGCACCAATATAGCTCTCTAGCGATCTAGCGATCCAATGATCTAACGATCTAGCGATCTACCGATCCAGCGATCTAGAGATCCAGCGATCTAGCTAACTACAGATCCACCCATTAAGAAACCTACCGGATCCAGCGATCTACAGATCCACCGATCTTCAGATCCAGTGATCTACCGATCCAACGATCTACAGATCCAGCGACGTAGCGATCTACAGATCCACCGATGTAGCGATCTGCAGATCCGGACCCAGTTGTTCGAACGCCAGTTAGCACTAACGTGAGGTTAAATTTTAACCCGGCTTTCTTTTTCTTGTTATTAAAAGCACTCTCTCGGATAATTTTCTCTATTCTTTTTGGAGTATCCATATCATCAAATTTTAGGCAAAAAGAATTAAACTGAATTTGAACTTTAAGCTCTAATATCTGAGTTCAAAGTTCGCACTAACCCTGTGTTATCTTAACCCAGCTTCGAACAACCCGGCCCCGGTGATCTAAAGATCTAGCAATCTACCGATATAGCGATCTACATATCCACCAATCTACCGATCCAGCAACCTACAGATCATCGGATTTCGAGATCTAGCGCTCTAGCGATCTACTGATCCACCGATCAGAGGGTGCAAGTTTTGGACTTTGCCAATAGGCAACGAGATGAATATGTCGGTAGCAAACTCGAACGTTGCGAATTTGATAAGTAGCGAAACCGTTGTAAAGCATCAATACAACAAACCTTTGAAAGAATCTGCTTGCTGCTCAATTGACTCTCGAACCATTTTCCAGAAACAGTGGGAAACGGCAAAGCTTAAATTCTGGGTTGTCATCTGACTGGCTTTGAATACTCCAGACCTAAGAAGCAAAAATATAAAAAATAACCATTAACAACTTAATTGAAAGCCTTGTTATCAAAAACGCAGCACCAGTTTGGCGCTGTATGTCACCATATACTTCAATATCTACAATCAAAGTTTGAATTCAGCCAATCAGGTCAACGACAGAGAATCAAAACAACCAATCAGAATTTGAGGCAAATGTAGGTTACCAATGTTAAGCGCGGAAAAATGCATACGACAATTTGTTAATTTTTCCTGGCTCCGATTGGTTGTTAGTGGCGCTGTTGTCATATCTACCTTACTTTGGACTTGAACACAACTTTACTTAACGACACTCACTTAAAAAGCTTTGATTTTCTGAAAAATTCTTCTTCATAGCTTCGGATAGTATCAATGCCTTCATTTGTGTTTCCTAGCGACACACAGACAAGAATCAACACATATTAGCATATCCTTATGTTAAACACTCTACAAATTCACGAACAGACATCAAATTATCAGGGACTTGAAGAAGTTTTATTTGTTTACCAGTTCCAGTGACCACAGCAAAGTAGCCCAGAGCCTTCATTGGAAATAACTTGCCTTCCAGTATCTGTTTTATCTACAATATCAGTGTGAAATGCAGGACCATTAATGTGAGCAAAAATTGTACTCATGATCAGAATACTAAGATGTAATCACAGTGTATTAGTACTGCCATGAAACGGAAACTTTATGCAGGAGGGAAAAATTACATAAACACTACAGTCGAACCTCCACGTGCGACCACCTCTCGTAAGCGACTGCCAATCTAAAATATAAAAATTTTCCTAGTCGAAGGGTTACAGTTGGAACCTCTAGTAACAGACTACCTCCTGTAAGCGACCGCGACTACTTTTTGCGCCTGACGGTTAATGATTTTCCATTGTTTTTAACCTCTTGTAAGCAACCACTTGACGCATTCTCTGGACTCTATTTTCGCTGTGTGCACTATGCTACTTAAACAAAAATTAATGGAACTACACATGGCGTAACTTAGAAATTGCATCCAAAAAACTTATCATCCACAAAGTGGATGCCCACACCTCTTCTCGGAAGAGACCTTCTGTGCTTTGATTCTTGAAACGACCACTCAGTTTTTGCATTTTGGGTGGTCGCTTGAGGGAGGTTCGACTGTATTTCGATCTCGGTAACAGCATAGAAATTCATACCCTGCTTGGGTTAGCATCATTTTGTTCAGCTAGGTCAACTTTAGTCAGCACAAAAATAGTCCTCTTTCCTGCAAACCCCAAAAAGCCAACAAAAATAACATTCCTTTTTGCTTGCTTATAAATCTTACAACGTCAAAAAATCTTGAAATGAAATAGGTTACTAAAAAAGACCCTTTCCAGGCTCTCAAAGGATTCAAACCGACAAATACAGAGGAGGCAGTGCTGGAATTGCATTCTGGGGGCCCAGAGTTTAATTCCCCCCTTAACCCAGGGTTGTCGCTAAGATTTTAAGTTGTGAGTTACATACAAAACGTCGGTGGGGAATCAAACACCTAGGGATTTCTTTTGGTTCTATTTTTCTTCTATTATTCCTTTGAAAATAGCCAAGGACCACATCCATTGTAGCTGGGGGAACATCCCGGCTCCCGCCTCTTAATGACAGCCCTGCTAAATAAAATAACCAATGATTAGATTTGTTCTTGGCATTCCCGAGTTCATCTCCTCTCGGTAATGCTTGTAGAATATAAAACTGGTTTGCCTTCTACGACTTGGGATTCTTGACCTTGTTAAGTTCATTTGAATTATATGGTTTTGTCCTCATTTGGGGGTCACTCAATGAAAACTACTGGGTTAGCAGTTATTGTGCTACCCCTATAACGTGATTTCTTTTCATATGACTCCAGCAAAGCCAATAGCATGATTTTCATTGAAAGTACAGTTGACTCTCTCTTATTCAACACCTCTATAAGTTGCACACCTTTGTAAAACCGACACCCATAGTTGGTCCCTGCCTTTCTTTACTCCCCTTATTGACTCTCTATAAGATGAAAATCTCCCAAAGGAATCCGTTTTCATGAGAGTGAACTGTATTCACCTTTGCGCTTCACTGGATGGAATACAAAAAATGAAATTTTCTTACCTGCGGGATCCATGCTGCTCACTAAATCAGTAACATTGCTTCGTTCAGCATCAATGGCGCCATCTGTCGACGAAAAATGTTTCCCTTAATGTCTTCCTAAGACTGAACACTTAGTACCATGTACCTCTTGCAAGCTTGTTTCCTTTTTTTGACTTCAACAACAGTCCGGGTATTCCACGGAACAGTCAATATATTTTGGGCGCTCAGCATGACCGGCAACAGTCAAAAAACTATTTCATGCCCTGAAGTATCTCTCTATTAAATGTTTGTGCTGATTACTTGGTTTTTCATTATTTTGTTGTGCAGCACAAATGGCATACTGTATTTACTTTTCTTTTTAGTCACCATCATCATCACCAGAAAATAAGATAATCTATTTTCTTACCTTGTATGCACAAGATGATAGCATTTGGATTCTTCATGTACTTTCTAAACAATCAAATAGGAAATAAAAACTATACGACTATATCAATAACTTAATATCAATATTATAATATCAATATTATGATCATTCTTTACTTTCAATATTAATACAGTCGAACCTCCCATAAGCCACCATAACAATGAAAAGACTGGAGGTGGTCGTTTACTACAGGTTCCAACTGTAAGGCTCTGACTGGGAAAGTTCTGGTGTTTTGGATTTGCTGTCACTTATGAGAGGTGGTCGCACATGGAGGTTTGACTGTATAACAATAACCAGTTTTTCACAGTATTGAGGCTGGTCATTGGGCGATATCCAATCAATATTTGCTCATTTCTTGCATAATGTTTTCTACCTGCAGTGCAGGAGTATTTTAGGCGGGTGAAAACTACAGTAACTTGTTTATGTTTGTTGTTGTAGCCACCATCTTTGATTTAATGACAGAGGAAGATGGGAAAGAATAGAAATAGCAACCCTTATGGTTGATTTCCAGTGTCGCGTAATTTTTATATGCGAATGAGCGTAAAATTTACGTTGACAAATAAAATAGAGGCAATGTATGAAAGGTAGCTTGTAAGCGTAAGAGTTGAAACTCGCTCAGCTTCTCGTTTAAGCTCAGCACTTTTTATCTTGCCTCTATTTCATTTACATGATGCGCTAACGTGCGTAGCCAAAAACACGTCAGTGGAAATCAACCTTTAGGGAGTAAAAAGATTCTCGCACCCGAAGAAAACGCCTGCACTGCACTTGCGCATGCAGACAGCACCTTTTCTTAAAAAGATGAGAGAAAAAATATTTGTAACCTCGTCCTCAGTCAGTTGCGATCATTTTTGGGGGGATATTTTGAGTTGGTTTCTATGGAAAGTGGGAACAAAGGGTGTAATGGGAAGGGGAGAAAAAGCTCGCACTCTACGCTCATTCCCATCATCCCCCTCCCGCGCTTCTCACTTGTCTCCAGCTCTCGCGTGGTCCACACTGAGCCTTGGAAGGCCTGTGGAGGAGACAGTAACCCTGCTGCATGAATATAATTATAAAATATGTACCTGCTCATTTCTACAATATCACCCCTGGTGTTTTCTGCCATCCCAGCAGTGACTGTCTGCAAAAAAAAAAATTCTCAAATCAGTTATAGTCGAAGCTCTCAAAAGTGACTGCATGGTAAAACAGTTGAGGGTGATCGGCGACGAGAGCTTGATCCCAATGGTCGCAGTCACTTACCAGAGCTTTTCATTACAAAGTTTAAGTCACAGTTCCAACGAGGTTTCACAAAGGTGATCGGTCGTAAAGAGAGCTGGTCACTTAGCAGAATGAGCTCTCGTAGGCGACTGTATAATAAAACAATAGAGGGTGGTCCCTAAGAGAGCCACAAAAACCCAGTAATGATTCATAAAGAAAAAACAAAAGAACTTAATGTGTACTGAGTGTCTTTATAACTGATATAGAGTAAGACACAGCTAAACTGTACGTCCAACTTTTTAGACCTTGAATTTTTGCAAATACAATAATTATTACTGTACTGTATAAGACCTTTATCAACGAACCATTAGCACACTGTGCAGTTTCATTAAAGTGTTGATTTATAAGAAAGACTGTGAGTGGTTGCTTACGAGAGCTTAAAAACAAGGGAAAGTCCAGTTGGGTAATCCCATAGTGGTCGTGGTTGCTTACAGGAGCAGTAGCTTATGAGAGCTTTTCATCACAAAGTTTAAGTTACGGTTCAAACGCGGTTTCACAAAGGTGGTCGTATCTTGAGCTGGTCGCTTACGAGAGTGGTCACAAGAAGAGCTTCCAAATTTTTTTTAACAATACAGTCGAACCTCCATGTGCGACCACTTCTTGTAAGCGACCGCCTCCCATAAGCGACTGCCAATCCAAAATAAAAAAAATTTCCTAGTCAAAGCCTTATAGCCTTACAGCCGAACACCTCCCATAAGAGACCACGACCACTTTTTAGGCCTGACGGTTAATGGCTTTCCATTGTTTTTAACCTCTTGTAAGCAACCACTTGACGCATTCTCTATCTCTATGTTTGCTGTGTGCACTATGCTACTTAGAATATAAGAAGAACTTTGGTGAGAACATGGAACTACACATGTCATAACTTAGACATTGCATGCAACAAATTATCTTCCATAAAGTAGATGTGCCCAAACCTCTTCTCGGAAGAGGCCTCCTGTGGTTCATTTCTTGTAAGCGACCACTCAGTCTTTGCATTTTAGGTGGTTGCTTAAAAGAGGTTAGACAGCAAATATTGTAAATCCAGTAAATGCTGTACAACAAGCAAAAACTTAATCCAGCTTTAAGAGAAAGCCAATCAAATGTATGTACATATAATTATTATTGGAAAGCTAACCCCAATAATTCCTGGAAGATCAACTAACACCATCCGATGAAGTCCTGGTCCTTTCACACTGAGTGATATTACCTGGAAGATAAGGAAATAAAATAACAAACAATAATTATTCACAGAATTTTTTTCAGGCTTCTCTACGCAATTGCATAAATTGCATTAACTGTGACGATCATTTCTTCATTTCATTTCATTTCCGCAGTTCGCATATGATTCATTTCATATATCATTATTCATTAACACTCATTTCTTTCATGGGAACATATCAACCCACAATTGACCTGCTCCCAACGTCAGTGGCTTCATAGCTCAGTTGGTAGAGCATCGCACCGGTAATCGCGAGGACGCGGGTTCAAACCCCGTTGAAGTCCTGAATTTTTTTCAGGCTTCTCTACGCAGTTGCATAAATTGTGTTAACTGCGACGATCATTTCTTCATTTCATTTCATTTCCGCAGTTCACATATGATTCATTTCATATATCATTAACACTCATTTCTTTCACGGGAACATATCAACCCACAATTGACCTGCTCCCAACGTCAGTGGCTTCATAGCTCAGTTGGTAGAGCATCGCACCGGTAATCGCGAGGACACGGGTTCAAACCCCGTTGAAGTCCTGAATTTTTTTCAGGCTTCTCTACGCAGTTGCATAAATTGCGTTAACTGCGACGATCATTTCTTCATTTCATTTCATTTCCGCAGTTCACATATGATTCATTTCATATATCATTAACACTCATTTCTTTCACGGGAACATATCAACCCACAATTGACCTGCTCCCAACGTCAGTGGCTTCATAGCTCAGTTGGTAGAGCATCGCACCGGTAATCGCGAGGACACGGGTTCAAACCCCGTTGAAGTCCTGAATTTTTTTCAGGCTTCTCTACGCAGTTGCATAAATTGCGTTAACTGCGACGATCATTTCTTCATTTCATTTCATTTCCGCAGTTCACATATGATTCATTTCATATATCATTAACACTCATTTCTTTCACGGGAACATATCAACCCACAATTGACCTGCTCCCAACGTCAGTGGCTTCATAGCTCAGTTGGTAGAGCATCGCACCGGTAATCGCGAGGACACGGGTTCAAACCCCGTTGAAGTCCTGAATTTTTTTCAGGCTTCTCTACGCAGTTGCATAAATTGCGTTAACTGCGACGATCATTTCTTCATTTCATTTCATTTCCGCAGTTCACATATGATTCATTTCATATATCATTAACACTCATTTCTTTCACGGGAACATATCAACCCACAATTGACCTGCTCCCAACGTCAGTGGCTTCATAGCTCAGTTGGTAGAGCATCGCACCGGTATCGCGAGGTCACGGGTTCAAACCCCGTTGAAGTCCTGAATTTTTTTCAGGCTTCTCTACGCAATTGCATAAATTGCGTTAACTGCGACGATCATTTCTTCATTTCATTTCATTTCCGTAGTTCACATATGATTCATTTCATATATCATTAACAATAATTGTTCTACTTAAAAAAAAAGGTCTCTAAGCCTCACAGCAAGACTGTAAGCTTACTTGCAATTACATGAAAAGTTATTAATTAAAAAAAACCCTACCTCTCCACTAACTGTTTGTCCTCGTTTTACACTGTTCCGCATTCGAATTTCAATTTCTTGTCGGAGGGCTCTAAGCTGCAAAGAGTACATTACACAGCTCACATCTACTGGGTGGGTACAAAACAAAGGCCACAGACCAAAGACTCGAAAAACAGAGAACCCCTTAAAATCACTCGAAAATAGCTCAAAACAGCTATCTCAACAAATGCTGTGCAAGGAACAACAAGATCTGCAATTATCAACAGATTTGACCAGGGGTCAGTTTTTTACAGAACCCCGCCCAAAGTAAGAAAAACGCCCTTCCCCTCAAAATCAGCTTAAAGGTCACTCAAACAACTCCTCGTTTCTAGGTCTTCATTTTCTGCCCACCCTAAAATCCACGTGCTAGCGATGAGTTGTTTTCTACACCTCATCTTGGGGGAATTCAAATTACAGAAAGACTGTAATCAATCCCCAGGAGATACTCAACAAATGTTTAGATGGGGAGGCTCTCCCCAGAGGTCCAACCCCTTAACCCTGTTACATGTATATACCATTTTTCATGCAAAAGGTACCCCTTTTGTATACTTTCTGTTGACAAATGACACCCCTGTCACATACCTTGTTTAGAACTTTGTATCCCTTTTAACAGGGAATCACTTACAAAAATAAAACATTTTCTCGACGTTTTAAAGCCATAAAATTCACCTGTTAGCCCTTTTGGATCCTTTTACAGACCCAAATGACAGATTCCCTACCATTTTATATACTTCAACTAGTGAAATCCCTACCCCTTTCATTGGCCTGAAGCCTGAAAGAGGTACCCTTTTCGGGCGGAGCCTCCCCCTATAGGCTGTCCTTGTGAGTGCCCCCAACCCCAGGAATCAATCCTGTTAATATTGCTAAGCTGCTATATTGTAATATCATCAGCCTCAAATCAAGCCATGCATGAATTTTGATACTTAAAAACAGGCCTCTTGCTTAGGCCACAGGCGACGTTTAGGGCACAAGCTCAAGAAGAAAACCGCCATTATATTACGGGTAAAAACTAAATTCAGGTTAACATTTTTTAATCCTAAGATGATTCTCAATTTCGTTTTTATCCTAGCCCTAATTCGTGAATAGTATGGGCCAGTAGACAAAGGAAATTGAAAACCACCATAGTTCAAAAATATTTTGACCTGGATTTAATTTTGACCTGCCACCTTAACACTGAGTTAAACCGCCTTAAATAATGAAACACAATGGCTGTAGATCATACATAATGTAATTATTAATGTAGTGTAAGGTATAATAATTATGTATTAATAAATACTACTACTAATAATAATTAATTATCAATAAATATTAATGTATTTATAATCAATTATCAATTATTCATGTGTTACTAATGTATTTTGAATCTCAATAAAATTTGTTGTTGTTGTTGTTGTATCAGCAACTATATCAAGTGGTTCTGTAAGTTGCAACATGTACCTCATCTTCTTGAGTAAGGTCATATCGATGGGAGCTCCCTTTAAACTGAGCCATGTGGTTTGGCCCTTCACTCAATGTTACCTTAAACAAAAGAAGATACAGTCAAAAATCTATCATAAGTAGCTGTTTATGTGAAAAGAACATATGATGTGAGTTCTAGGCACCTCTTTCTATTATCTTTTTTTGCATAGTACGCCTTACAAGTGTACTTGGAACTTAAGTAGTGAGTTGCACCAAGTTGCACTAATCTACACTAAGTTGCACCAAGTTTCACCAAATCGCACCAAGTTACACCAATCTGCACAAGGGTCACCAAATTGCACCAGAGTGCACCTAGTAGCATTGCCCCCTAGTCAGGTAAGTACGCTTATTGCAGCCATGTTCTATGTGTGTTGGCATTTTATTTTGCCTAAGTCACGTTAGTACAGTCAGTACAGCTGTGTTATATGTTTCGTTTTCTATTTGGTCTTAGTACGTTAGTACACTTAGTACGGCCATGTTCTACATTTGTTGCCATTTTTTCCACCTTATAAATACATTGATATGCCAATTAGAGACATGGCCAAGAGTTGTACATGCTGCAAACAAATGAGCTCAGAATCCAGCTCTTCAATAAACCTACGTTAAGTCCTTTCTGGTTTTTAATAGTAAATAACAAATGCTCTTGTCAGCGAGCCATATCAGTTTGTCAGCCTTATAATGCGTCCATCTCACAGTCGTAATCCAATACAAGCTAAAAAGCTAAGTACGTTGTTCAGGCGTACTAAAAAAAATATAGAAAATTCATTTCTACACTTGGCATGGCATAATATTTCTTAGCTACTCTATCCCTATTAATGTTTTTCATAACTGTGAAATCTGGGACTTCGTCGCAACTTTGGTTTAGACTATTAAGAAAAAAGGTTAAAAATAATGGATGACCAACAAGATACAGTGGGACCCCGCCTTATGGCTACCTCGTTAATACCGACAACCTGTTAATACGGCCAAATTGTTTTGGCCCAATGGTGGCTGTATTTACAGGGTTCCACTGTAACTTACTGGGCTAACACTAAGGGCCAGGGGATAGCGACCTGCCCCGCTACTATAAGCACCACACATGGCTACTTTCATAGGCAACAAAAGGAACATTAGACCAGAAGAACTTCCTAAATGTTCAATTCTCAAGTAACTTGAAATCTTAGTGACAGTCCTGCCTCACAAAAAATTGAAAAAATATTTACCATAACAGGTGCTCGAGTCATCATCTGCCCTGACCCTCTGCAAATGAATTTATACCATCTATAAATAAACTAATTTAAGGTGACTCCGTAATTAATACTAGAGCATTTAGCTGTGACAAATTTTCCGTCATAACTTTTTCGTTTTTAACGCTATGGCTGCAAAACTTTGCAAAGAACAACAGAAGTCATTCAGTAATAATGTGAAATGTTCATAAGTTTTAGGCGCCTGTGCGGGTTCCCTGTTTGAAATTTTGGTCGCCTGAGGGTAAATTGTAGGTGCCTATTGTGTCTGGGTGCCCGTTAGGCAGGAGTCTTGCACATTTTACACTTTTTACAACAGTCTCTGAGTTAAATATTAGATTTTTTGCCACCAACAAACAATTGGTGTTGCCATGACAACAATAAAGTAGCAACCCAAACAAAGTGCATTTATAAACATCACCCACAATATCTAATTGCATGCAATATTTGAGGGGGATCAAAATTTTTCATTTCCCACTTTACTTAACTGTTACAAAGAATTGCTCTTAAGGATAGTAACATAATTTGTAAGGCTGCGTTCTATTGTGGTTTAAATAATGAAAAATTTGCACAAACCATTTTAAGAAGGAATCTTGCCACAAATGCAGACAAAACACATGACAAACATGCAATAATGATGATGACAGAATGATGATAATGATGACGATTGAAATATTGAATATGATGATCATTGGCAATGATGATGGTGAGGAGGATGACAATGACAATGATAATGATGATGATGAGCATTGTGACGACAACCATGCATTGACTGTAGTAATGACAGCGACAGTGGTATATCCAGAGGCAGATCAAAGTCACAAAGCCATCTCCAGCAACTGACCTTGGAAAGATTCTTGCCTGTGCAATCATCTCTAAAACACTTGTTTTACCAGCACTCTGATCACCAACTACTACAACCTGAAAAAAAGATACCATGAAAATCACAATGAATTATGACCAAAATTATTTGCCCCCTGCCTTTCAATCAGTATAAGCTAAAACTAACAACAACTGATATTGTTTTAATGCACAGACCAGTAGGTGTTTAGACATTAATTTTTTTCTTTTTCTTTTTTAATGAAGTTACTGAACTGGTTGTGGCCAAATATTTTACTTCAAGGCTGTTAAAAAATAAGATGCAGTTGTTCCAAGCTTACATCCATGCTCCACCACTATAAACATCTGGCTCTATTTACATACCCTAGGGAGATGATCAGTTGTGTTGTAGCTTGCATCATACTCTGATAGAAGGTCCAGCACATCAGAATACATGTCAATCAAGGATTTCTAAGAGAAACAATAAAATTTTGTTACACATAAGACAGTGATCTTGGAAAAGTTTCACATTGTAATTCTTCACTTCAGTCTAATCTGCAAATTATTGACTCCTTCTAAAATTATGCCGCAGTTTGAAGTATTTTATGGGACTACATGAAACAGACAATCCTCCTTTTAGAGCTCGATGACAAGTGAAACTGATGATGAAAATCAAAAATTATGCAAAATTAAAAAGTGAGTTCAATGTAGAAAGCAAATGCAAAAAAGTGTTTTTCCTGATTAACAAAAGGAATTGGAATGGCAGACTTCCATGATAGCTATACATATTTCCATGAAAGCTAGCTTGTATTAATTTAACAAGCACCTGATAATAAGACTAAATGGACCAAATTTTTCATCTTTCAGGATTCAAGCTTCACCCTGTGGTTGAGGCTAAAAAGTGAAATTTCAATTTACCTTAATCTTGCGTGGTGTTGGCATACTGTCACCCTTAAGAATGATAACTTGCTTTCTTAGTTCACGATTGTCACGTTCAAGCTTTTCTATCTCTCGTTGATATCTTTGCTATATATAAAGGAAAACATTATAAACTTACTTTTATTACAGTGTAACTGTTATTTGGTTGATACATGTACATCACGTAGAATCAACATAAAAGCTCGTAAATTATTTATTACAACTAAATTATTATTCATTGTACTCACTATCTATCTTCTCATTGGCTAAGATCTTAAAGTAGTTCTGGAAATCAGCTAAGCAGAAAACTGACTAATCGGTAGGTTGTGCACGCAATGCATGATTTCCAACAGCAATGTCAAATCAGTTCCTTGCAAAAATGCATTTGTCTTTATTTATTTCAAAACAACATAAAATAAAACAATTACTAGATTTGGTTTTTGTGACATTCGGAATAATCAAGGTCAAGGCAAGTGCTATCAGCCAGGCCAAAGGCCGAGGCTGATAACATTTTACTTCGACCTTGATTATTCTGGATATCACAAAAAACCCCATCCAATAAAAAAAAATATTGTTTAATAGACCTCAAATGTAACAAAAAATTAATTAACTTACCTGCATTTCAATTAGCTCTTCTTGAGATTTCTCCAGTCGTTCTTGCATCTGTAGAAAAGTAAGAGCCAAAAAACATTCTTTAGGCAATGATCTAACAATACCTGTAGTCATTAGATTAGAAATACAATACATTCTGCAAGTAACAGCAAAGATATAGAGGATATTGCACGGTGGCGCGAAGATATGAATTTTATTTTTGAGTGGGAAAACAATATTTTACGAACGAGCGCAGCGAGTGAGTAAAATATTGTTTTTGCCACAAGAAAATAAAAATTCATATCTTCAAGCCACCGTGTAATGTTCTTTTTATTATATAGACTAAAAGACGTTGATAAAATAATACAGGGAAATTACCAAAATTACATCATCGATAAACTCACGTGTGAGATTATGGAAAATAAACCACTCGGGTCCCGGATGTAGCTTTTATGAATTTTAGGAGTGGTATATTTTCCAGTAAAACACTTGTGTCTATAAAATTATAATAAAGAGTTGTACGAACTTTTTCCATTGGCGTTTTCCTTGGTGTGGACAACTTCTCACCATTTTCTGGTTTAATAGCCGCAGACACCACAGGAGGGCTGACTTCTAGCACAAAGATAAAAAAGAGGTTTACTAATTTATAGTGAATTCAAAACTTCACTAGGCAGACACAAAGAGCAACATCATATTGCTTTCTTAAACTGAACTGCAAAACTACCAGTGGTCTCAAATGAGTTCAGTGTTTACATTGAAACATGCGTGAATATTCTGTAATATTATTACGAGAAAGGCTTACTGTACCTGAATTCCAAAAACTATCCACAAATTCTTTCAAATTGTCAACAAGACCACGAGTAGCTTCTGAGCCTATAGTGTAGTTAATTCTTAAATTAATTGAAAAACAAGCAAAGTAAAAGAAAATAAACCAAAAAAGCCTAACAGCAAATAACCAAAATATTTACTTACATACAGAGAGCAAGAAGAAGCAAAAAAGATTACAACAAAAAATTCAAAGAAAAAGATTACAACAAAAAATTCAAAAAACTTACATTATCATAGGGGAACAAACAAAAACAGCCAGATTATTTAACAAGCATAAAGTAAAAAAAAATATAGAAAGAAGGGCCATGGTACAGACTGTTTGCTGTCCAAATGTTGGCGTCTGGGGCCTTCATCAGTGGAAGTAAAGGTTCCCCAAAAGAGCATTCAGGCAATGCTTTTTTGTGATCAGGAAGGCCTTTTCCTGCAAAACTTCAGGCTAAGTTTACTTTATCTCCTGTTCCCATTGCCATGTTATCTACAGTTCTGTACATCAGTGAAACTGGGTGTACAGCTGTACATGTTACCGGTCAAGATTATATTCAGGTTGATCTTTATTTTCTTTTGTCTCCTAGCGCTAATTATTCAAGGATTAGGACTAGGAGACCAATAAAAAATGAAGATATATCAAGCTAGAGCGTATGTTAAAAAATCTTAACCTGAATATAATTTTGACCTGTAACATAAATGGAGACAATGATTTGGCAAGAAATGCTCGGTTTCATGCTGGGTTTCCGGTCACTAAGCATTTTAACACAGCTGGTCACTCCATCAACAATGCTCATCTACCAAATTTTGGAGGCAGTGCTTGGAGATGCACCAGACCTTCAACCTCCATGGCTTTTAATTCCAACTTCTGGTTCCTTCAGCTAGGCTGTACATGCACCACAAAACGTTTTAAATAATTATTATTTAATCCATGGCACATACAAACCTTGCACCAGTTCTAATATACTTGTACTTCCACTGGTGAAGGACCAGGCCTTTTTGCCGACCACAAGGTAAACTATGGAGTTACCACTATTTCTCCATTATACAGTTGTACCTGTAGTTATTTTTCCTTTGTTGGATCCACAAAAATCAAGAACCTTGTTAAAAATATCCATCTACACACTGGTCTGAAGTTTTGGTATCATCAAAAATAGTTCCTTTTCTCAGTTTCTCTTCTATGTACTTGGTTTAGAGGGCTTTGCCTGGTGTGTTCTACAGCTATATAGCTAGTAAGGTAAATGCAACGCATGATACTCAAGTACTAGTAAGAACCTGCAGTACTACAGTAATGTAACATGTGACATGGGTTTTTATAGTATAGTATAGTACATGTATGTAATGGCTTCCTTTGATTTTCAGTTACAATAATAATGTCATCTTAAGTGAATGCTGTACCTCCTGCAAAAGTGTTGGAAAAATCTGGCAAACCGTCTCTTAATTCTTTTAGCCAACTAAATTCTGGTAAAGCTTCTTGAAATCGCAGCCATTTGTCCTTCCATGAATCATATGTCTGAAGAAAATGATGCCAACAACTATTAAGAGAGCAATTTCATATAATCTCAATAACTAAAAAAAACAGTATATGTAACTAATTTATTCAGTCCTTTTATCGTTTGTAATTACTTGCCTGCTTATTACAGTGCAGCTCAAAATAAGCAACCACACAATGCACTTTAAAAAAGATCATTAATTTTAAGCTAGAAAATAGTAAGTAGTGTAAGCCTAGCATGCTTCAAAATTGACCTCACAACAAGTTTCATAGTTATCATTTACAGTGTACATTAAATAATTTGTAAAATTACAATAATTCTTTAAATAAGTCTATTAACAAAGCACATATATATGTCTCGGTTGTGTTTTCTGCATGTGAGAATGACTCGTAATTAAGAAGAAAATTAAATAACACTACATGTCAAAATAAAACTTACCACTTTAGCAGCAACACCACCAGCGCCAGCAGCACCAAGAAGCAAATATCTAACTCTTGCTACCCGCATTACTGCCCGTACAATGTGGGTAGTGAACATTCGCTCACCGTACATATTATTGTTAATGAGTATCCGAGTAACACCAGGAAATATTCCATGTGGTGTCTTGGCGAATGTTCTAACATTCCTTTGTCTAAGAAATAATAAACTGTGAATATGACATCTTTGAAAAATGGCTTTGGAGCTTGCTGAGTAAGAAAGGGATGCTTTTCTGGAGATCCAATTGCCAGCTTTCTCCACTGAATTTCTCCTTAGACAGTGTTCACAGTGCAGGCTGCAATTTAACAAAACAACGTTCAGATACAAAAAAGGGGAATACACACAACATGCACACAAGCACTCTTAGCTTGAGGAAATACAAACAGAGGAAACTGAACTCAGCGGGGCATTAGAATTCTCTCTCAAAATAAGACAGTTTCCAACAAAGCTGCAACAATTGCTTCATTCTTTAAAAAACATAGTCAACAAAATTAAAAATGTTTCTCGAGGACAATTTAATTTAATTAACAATTAACACAACTGGGATTAACACAAAGGTAAAATTATGACCCTTTTTGCCACCATAGAGAAATCCCTGGATGGGTGGAGGGTACTTCTGGGAATTCGTGGTGGGGGTTGTGCCACCCGATTCTCCAAATCCTGACACTATTTCAGACCAAAAAATGCCATTTTTCACACCCGTTTTCAGACCTGGCTTCTAAGATCCATACTCATTTTTCAGACCTGGCCTCTAAGAAAGATGTCATCATTACTTAGATTAGAATGCCAACAAAAAAGATTTCTTAAAATCCATTTTGAATTCTCATGTTTCTTTTTCTTTCTTATTCATTTGAAATTGAAACAACAGATACATTCATACATTCCCGTAGTTTCTTCGAAAACCGTACCTGTTCTCAGACCAAAACAGTGCAAAACCCATACCCTTTGGGGCAGCACATACCTATATGGCTTATATAAAGGAGAGAAATGTACTTCCCAGTTTCAACTGCTTTGAGAATCAGCCCCTCCCCCAACTCTAAACTTCGAGCTCCTAGTGCTATTTTTAGCAACCATCCCTAAGCAGTGCTGTCAACTCTCCTGGATAATCCGGGAGACTCCAGATAGGTAAGGTAAGGTAAACTTTATTTGATAAGTAGGTTGTAAAGGGGATATGGCAGCTGAAGGGCTGATGTGGACCTAATATACATAAAATATAAAATTTTACAAACACGAAAAAAATATTAATAGAAGGAAAAAGAACTATGTACAAGGAAAAATTAATAATCATATATACAAATTTGATTCACTAAGACCTAAATAGGACAATGTTTCCAGAAATTAAACGGATCAAAAATATATAAAATCATATTTTTTCGCAGTGATCAATTTGGACTGTATCTCCCGGTCTCCAGATTAGAGGATAAAAATCTCCATGATAATTGATGAGGTTTGCAATTTCCTCAGTAGACTCAACTTTCCAACAAGAAAATTTCAACTTATGTGCATTTTTTGAGCTATTTTTAATGCTAACATCAAACATTTCCTCGTCAACTGTGGTAATGCCACTGTAACATAATAATCTGATTGGTTTTCGTTCGTTTAGTGTCATCGCAAAATTGTGACGATCAGAGTCATCAAGTATTTTTTGCACAAATGACATCATGTGCCGTGCATTATGTCATTTATCATCCCTTTCCTATCAATTCTCAATATTTGAAGACGTGGGGTGTTGACAGCCCTGCCTGAGGGATTGTTTTTGTAAATTGCTGTTTTACTCAAACAAACAATCCAACCTTATAATTGAATTCTCTCAATGATTTTTTAGAAAAATTATTGTGATATTTTTTTCGGCTTTATATTGCTTTCTTATATTTTCTCGCCAGAGGTTGGGGGATTCGTTCATTAATCTCAATATAATACCTCCAGCTTTCATTAAGTTAACCATAAACAGGATTAAAATTACGCGAGTTTATGAACTAATATTGCCTTGTGAAAAGTGTATGCCTGTGCAAACTTAGTGTACTGTCAATCAAAGCACGTCATCGAGAACGGTCTGACAGCACTGACAATGTTCACAGAAAAGGACGAATTTAATCTTCTGATCATATGAATGAAACAAGTTATCCATCACATCGTTTTGTAAACACAGCCTCGGCCCACCTCGTTAAAATATCATCGCAATAATGACCTTTGGGATCAAGCAAGAAAATGGGTTATTTCGCATTTCACTCACCTGAAAACACCTACAGCTCTCAGCATTTTGGTGTCTAATTAACTGAGAAAGCGATCATTATGTTTTCAATAAATCGGGAAACTTCGTCATCTTGTGAAGAGTGAAAACCCCGAGGAAATTTCAACTAACACATCCGCCATATTTGAGAATGAAAGTGAAGAACGGAGAGCATAGTGGGAGTCTTGTCACCAGTCCACTGCTCGATTTTCGCCTGGAAGAAATTTTAGACGTGACATTTTGCATTGCGTACCTGTTGTGTACGGTGATGGCTGGAGCAGAAATCATGCCAGGTTTTGCAAGTTTTTAGGTTTTCTTACGCCAATTTTAAGACCTCAACATGGATGCAAACACAAGAACTCCTCTTCTCAGAGATCGCGAGATGATTTATACGGTAGACGAAAGGGATCGAGAAGAAAGTAGTCGAGTTAGCACTGCGGACTCGCAATTGACAGCGCTCGCAGAAGAGCTCGGCATGAAAGCTGATGCTTTGAGTGGTACAAGTTCAGAAAGAGACAAAGATAGTGCCTCAAGCAGAAGGAGAAATCGACCCGCTGAAGCAGTTGTTACGATCACTCGTGAACAACTTGAGGAACTTCAAACAGCGTTAGAAACCACAAGTGACTTGATAAGACAGGTTGGAATGAACTCTGTGGAATTCGACGCGTTAAATAGACGAAGAAGGTGATCAGTTGTTTTTTGTGCAATCCCGTGGGGTTTTACGCGGTTTAAACAATCGGGTGACAATTTCATCTCAAACTGTCTTTGTTTGTACATTTACGTGCCAAAGGGGAATTCTTGAAAGGTAAACTAAAACTTGGCGATCGGAGGTAAAGTTAGTCTCCTTCGCAGCCGTTTTTAGGCTCGTCACGTCACGCAACCCTCCTCCCCACAAACGTTTGTGGCGAGGAGGGTTGCTTAACGTGACGAGCCTAAAAACGGCTGCGAAGGAGACTAAGGTAAAGTTCGCGCTTAGTTAATTTTAAATCACATGAATTGCATGCATATGAGTCAGAAACTGTTTAGCTTGAATCTTGAATGAAGTTCCTCATTGATCAGATAAACTTTTCTAGTACTAGTTGTAGTCATTAACATTTGAATACATGAGCGCGCAAGGGTCACTATAGACTGTGATTAATAATTGTTATATTAGGGACCTACAGACTGGACTACGAGTACGAGATTCAAACCAGTTTCATGCGCCCTAAATGAACACTTGTCAGAGCAATTTTATCTCTTACATTTGTTAATATTCTGGTGAGCCAGAGGACAGAGCAAAACTGTTTGGAAAGGTTGGTTGGCTTCCATTCTGACTACTTCCTCCCTCACTTGATAGAAATCCCGCCTCTCAAGTTTTGATTTTACCCACTCAAGGAAAAGTGTTTCCTTGGCTATGGTCTCTCTCTCCCTAATTAGCATACATGTACCTTTCACCCTAATGCCACTGGATTCTGTTTAAAGGCATTACAGGATACCAAAATGCATCATCAGGAATCTATTACTCTTGACAGTCTTTTGGCAGGTGAGTATACTGTTAAAATCAATATCGCACTCATATGACAATATTGTGATGATGGTTGTTGGTTATGATCTCTTGGTGGTGCCAGACTTACCTTAATGTGCACAACCTACATCCCATCGAATTTAATTGGAATGGCTCTATGGACTAAGTCTGCAATGGCACATAGTGTAAATTAAGACAGATTTAACACTGACTTAGTAGTGCTTAATATAATTACAAGGTAGTTCTTTAATGGCATTCATCATCTGCTGCTTGCTATCAACGTTACTGACCTCTTTCAGCATACCCAGACATTGCCTATCAACATGTAAAACAAGAATAATAACACTGGCAGTTCTTTTTATATAACTAGAAATATATAACAAATCTGTGTTCATTTACAGGCTGTAAAAACAGAAGTTATTTTTTTTCTCTGCAGGTTCTAAACATTGCAGCTGTCAGTGTTGCAGAAGCACTTGAAAATCAGTCAAGTAAAGGCAAGCAAGAGGAGAAAAGCATATTCCTAACAGTAAGGACATAAAAGTTATACACTACTTAGTAACCCTAGAGTGAGGTCATTACAAGGAAATCTCGGACCCAGGCCGTGACGTATTGACCAAGCGATAGTGAGGTCAATATTTCAAGACTGAGGTTAATTAATAAGTTATTTATTAATGGCCTTTTTAACCCTTAAGCCTCAGTATCCACATATAAATTCTACATACTGATCTCCATACATTACCTTAAAGAATTAGTTGAGAGAGTTTGTTAACAGATCAAAGCATTTTCTCTTTACTGATCATTTTATTAACTCTCATAACCATTTCTCTTGGCAACATATGGATATTGTTAGGAGAAAATTTCATGTTGGTCACTACTGGGACTATTTAAAGGGTTAATGTTTTTCTTAAATTGAATACAGTAAAAACAATAAAACACACAGGAAAAATTTTCAACTTCCACGTGCATGAGGTCATTCGAGATCGTGTTCACTGAACTGAAACAAACCTGGGGATGAGATCGAAATCACAAGGCACAGTTTCTTTGATAATGAGAAAGTATGGACTGGAGCCTGCAAGTAAAAACCAACTTATTAGACGTACATGTATGCCATCAGTTTCTGAATTGCATTTAACTTTTTTATTGTTATGTTTTACAACCTTATGGTCCACAGAGCATTATTGTCATTGTGGTGTTTCAGGCATTAAATCTGATTTTGGTTACTTTTACAACAAGTAAGTGAAGAAGGCAGAGACTAATATCAACTAATTGCCTCCTAACAATATTAATGCATCATCAGGAGAGATTTTCAAATTTTTGACTCATTCCACAAGGAAATATGTGGAGCTCAGACTGAATAATACGTCTGCGCATTCTGAGGCTGAAAAAGTTAAACCATAAAAAAAAGGCACTTTATTTGAGTGTCAGGGACTATTTAGCACAAAAGTGGTAATTGGGGACACTATATTAACGTCTCCTACTGGAGATGGGGCCGCCATTTTACCTGGTCATCCAAGCCACACAAAGGTCTAGCCATTTGCAGGGCAAAGGTAGTACCTTCATTTCTCAGTTATTTTAAGACCCTGAGTAGTGGCCCTGCCCCAGGAATTAAACCCACGACCTCCCGCTCTGCAGTCAAGCGCCCTCCTGACTGAGCTAATCCTGCCGCGGTTCAAGAGTTTGGATGCTCTTGGTCATAACAATAACATGTTCATTAACAATCAGTTGATTTTTTTTGAAAAAGTTTAACTGAAGATTATGATGAAAAATACAATGTACTGTGATTAATATTGATGCACTATTGATTATTAGATTGTTAAATAATTAAATTATTGCTAACTAGTACAAAAACTCTGCTTCTGATAATTATGCTAAAAGAAAATTAAAAGCAGTTGTGACATGCACAATGATTAAGTTAACAGCCGATCAAATATAGTGTTGGCTGATGATAATCATTCTAAAGGTTGGCTGATAATGAAGTTTTTGCTTTTTTTTATTGCAGTTAAACTGACGAAGCAAATAATGCATCAAACTGTAACCAAGTCATTCCTTGGGCAGTCCTTTCTTTCCACAACACTACTGTATGCTGGTTTATACACGCTGGTCTACAAAATTGATGTAAGTAATGTACTTTGAAAACCCAATACAGTTGGACCAACAGCTGTACCGTAAGCAGCATAGACCTAGTGGCCCCTTACAAGAGGTTGGTGCTTACAAAAACCAAACCACAGGGCATCTTTCACAAGTAGAGCTTATTGACAATCTACTCTTTGAAAGAGAATAAAAATTATTTTTTATTGTATGCAACTTCTAAGTTATGATATTGGTAGTTTCATGTTCGTTGTATATGTTGTAGTTGATTTTTTTATTTCAGTTAATTTGTGTTTTTCCTATGTTTAAAATTCATAAGCATATATTACCATACCCAAAAACGAAAGACAAATAAAAATTAACTGCAACATGTATTCTGAGTCGTAGCATAGTATGTTAAGCAAACATAGAGATCAGATCATGTGGCATCACTTTTAAGAGGTTAAAACAATGGAGAATTATAAAATTGTCAACCCAAAAAGTGGTCGTAGTCGCTTATATGGGAGGTTGTCACACACAGTGGCTCAACTGTATATATTACTGCCAACTAAGCAAACATACATTACATGTATGTTTCAGTCATGCCCTTATTCTACAACTTTGGATGGTCACCATTCTGTTATTCTGGGGAAGGGGGCAGGAGACAGAGAAGTTCACTCATTGCCTCACCTAGGGGTGTACATTTTTGTGGTTCTCAGTTTGTTCTGAATAGAAAGACAATTTTTTTACCCAGGTATAGTGCCTAGCATGACAAAATGTTTGTATAAAATGAACAAAAAATATATGCATATATCATTTTACTTATCGTAAGAGTATTCATTGCATAAAAATATGCAGAGTGAAATACAAATGCAAAGAATGAAAATTAAGTTGTAGCTTGGAGTTTCACGCACTAATTATAAGTGATTATCAGACTAAAAGTTCTAAAAACAGGTGAAATTTTTAAATTCAGTATTGAAGATAGCATTATCATTTAAATCGACACTTTATCTCACAGTTGGTTCTGTGTTCTAGTATCGGTCAGTATAAAACACGGACTGCGGACCATGGACTGCGGACTGGGTATAAAACACGGACTAGGTATAAAATGCGGACTGCGGACTGAGTATAAAACACGGCCTAGGTATAAAATGCGGACTGCAGACTGAGTATAAAAAACGGACTAGGTATAAAATGCGGACTACAGACTGAGTATAAAACACAGACTACGAACTATGTAAAAAGGTAAAAGTGAGAGAAACGGAAAGCAGCTTGCATAAAACAGTAGTTCCTGTAGTATTTGTGGGTGGATGGCAAAACGACACACTCGATTTCAAGTCGAAAACCCAACACACTTTAATAACTCACCATGCTTCGCAAGATGGCCGCCAATCCCCACAACAAACCCACAGTGCTTTGCGGATTACAATATATCATAGGCATGCACAACGTACTTATTGGTGAACACTACATCCCTTCCTTTCTGCTTTTACAGTATCAATGTTCAGCACTACAACGGTTTAAATGTAAAAGTACTTTTGCAAAAACAGCTTAAATGTCAACAACGTGAGTTTCTTTTTTAAAACACATCCCATATAGAGTCTTAGGGTTTCCCTAGCACATAGTCTTTAAGTCTCTCTGGTGGTTTAATGGTACGCCTTGGTCTCGAACACTCTTCCTCTATAGGCTTTGGGTCTGAAGTGCCGAGTCTTTAATCTTAGTGTCCTCCGGGGCAAGTTCGACCTCGTCGGATGAAACATAGGGCTTAACCCAAGAACTGTCTCTCCTGTAAACAGCTCCTTCACTGGACTTCACAGTTACTTGATGTCCCTCCTTTGCTAACACAGTGTAGGGTTCTGGCTCAAAGTTTGGCGCTAGTTTTCCAGTGCCCTTGGTATTCTTTAACAGCACCTGATCTCCCGGAACTATTGAACTCCGTACAGCACCTCGCTTTCCATCTGCGTAGGCTTTCTGTGCTAGCTTATGACTCCAGTCTCTGTCCCTTGTACTCTCATCAATAACTGACTTGTCCGCTCTCAACTCTGGTAACTTGGACTTGATTTCCCTACCAAACATTAGAAAGGCTGGCGTGGCACCTGTAGAGACTTGAGGTGTTGACCTGTATGCCAAAAGGAACTTTGGCAGTTCTTCCGTCCACTTCTTCCCTTCTACTTCTGCGACCTTTAGGGTCTTCGAGAGGGTTCTGTTCTGTCTTTCTACTTCACCGTTGGCTTGTGGCCATAGCGGTGGTGATCTTCTATGCTCAATTCCGCACTCACGTAAGAACTCCTAAAACTCCTTGCTCACAAATTGTGGACCATTATCCGTCTTGAGTGAATGAGGGTATCCAAATCTTGAAAATATTTCTGACAAGGCGGTAATCATCTTGGGTGTGGTGGTTGACCGCATGACTACCACTTCGTAATAGCGACTATAATAGTCAGCTACGACCAACAAGTTCTCCCCGCTGGGCATTGGTCCCATAAGGTCTGCTGCAACATCCTGCCAGGGCCCAGTAGGCGGCTCGGTCCTCTGCATTGTTTCAGGGGGTGAATACTGTCCCACAACCTGACACCCATGGCATCCTTTGCACATTCGCTCTGTGTCCACATCCATTTTAGGCCACCAGACCTTGGTTCTCAGTCTACTCTTTGTTTTAACAACGCCCTGATGTCCCTCATGGGCTGACTCCAATACAGATTGCCGAAGACTCTGAGGTATCACGATTCTATCTCCTCGAAGCACTAGTTTTCCTATGGTACACAGTTCATTCTTCACACTCGCATAACCTGGCATCTTGCATTGCGACCAATCTCCTGTGTGGATGTACTGACGCACAGTCACTAATTCTGGATCGTTCTCAGACTCCCTTTCAATCTCTCTCGGAGTCAAGCTAACTGGTGCACTTTCCTTAGCAACAAATCTGACAATATCCTCTTTCTCACTGCTAGGATCCTTTGGATTGGCCTGGTTCAGCCTGGACAAAGCGTCCGCAATATTTGTCTTCCCTGGGCGGTACACCACTCGGTAGTTGTGACACTGTAGGCGAAGTACCCAGCGCTCAATCCTTGCTGATGGCTTCGACGTTCTGCTGAAGATACATTCCAGAGGCTTGTGGTCTGTCTCCAGCTCAAACTCGCGCCCATACACGTAGAGATTCAACCTCTCACAAGCCCAAACTAAAGCCAGCGCCTCCTTCTCCATTTGTGCATAACGCCTTTCAACCTCTGTAAGGTTTCTGGAAGCATATGACACTGCTCTCCACTCACCGTCCTGTAGTTGAAGCAATACCACTCCCAGTCCATCCGGACCCGCATCTGCCACGATTCTTGTCTTGCAGTCACCTCTAAAGTAGGCAAGAGCATTTGCTGATGTCATCAGTCGTTTGAGCTCCTCAAATGCAACCTGCTGTTCAGTACCCCAGACAAAGGGTTGTCCTTTCCTCAGTAATTTCCGTAGAGGTTCTGCGACTTGTGAAAAGTTAGGAATGAACTTTGATGAGTACTGCACAAGTTGTACAAACGACTGCACTTCTGAAGCATTCTTGGGAGCCTGTGCATTCACAACTGCAGCAACCTTCTCTTCGCTTGGTGCAACTCCTTCACTACTCAGATCATGTCCAAAAAAGGTCAATCTATGCAGTCTAAACCTACACTTCTCTCCATTCAAGGTCAGTCCACTCTCCCGTAGATGCTGTAGAACTGCATTCAAATTCCGATCATGTTCCTCCAGGTCTGCTCCGTGAACAATCAGATCATCCGCAATATTCGCTACTCTATTGCACCCCCGAATAACATCCGATATGACCTTTTGGTACTTTTCTGGTGCTGACAAGATCCCGAACATGAGCCTTTTGTACCGATAAAGGCCTCGATGGGTAACAAAGGTTGTTATTTCTCGCGACTCTTCCTCTAGCTCGACTTGGTGGAATCCCCATTTGAGATCCAGTTTGCTGAAAACGGTGGATCCATTGAGATCATACAGAATTTCCTCAATCGTTGGGATTGGGTGTCACTCACGCTCAATTCCTTCATTCGCCCTCCTCATGTCTACACACACTCGTACGTCACCGTCTGGCTTCAGAACTACCACCAGCGGTGATACCCATGCAGTAGGAGTGTTTGGGACTTCCTCTATAATGTCCTTGTCTAGCAGATCATCTAACTTCTGGTCGACTTTATCCCTGAGTCCAAAAGGAAGTCTGCGCACTTGCTGAGCTACTGGTTTGACATCCTTGTTGATGTGTAGCTTAAGCTGGTAATTCTTCAACTTTCCAACTCCACTGAGTACATCGGCATACTCCTCACGGATACCTTCATCACTCCCCTCTGACACCACTGAACAAACTCGGGGCTCGCTGAACAGACTCGGTCCCACTCGTAACACTTTAAGTTTCTCTGCGGTGCTCCTTCCAAGCAACAGTTTCCCAGTACCTTTGATGACAGTGAATTCATCCACACACCCCTCACCACTAGCATCGCATGCTACTTCAGCAACAAATGTCCCTACGACTTCCATCGGTTCCTTCTGGCCGTATGCAAACAGCTTCTTGTCTGACACTTTGGATTCGCACCTGATGTGTTTCTGCTTCAGATTGTTCCAGGTCCCATAATCGATCAAGTTGCACGATGCACCCGAATCAATTAACACATTGTCCAATTCTACTCCACCGACCTTAAGTGTAATTTCTCCAGTTTCCTTCTGTCCTCCGACAACAAATGCATATCTATCCCCTGTGCCAGTTGCACCCTCTGCCACATGGTAGGCTTTTCTGTTCCTAGCCTGATAGCTTTGTTGATTGACTCTGGGAGGTGGTTTCCCCGGTCCATTCTTCTCACAACAGACCACATAATGACCACACACCCCACACCTCTCACACTCTTTGTCTCTTGCTGGACAACAAGCATCTCTTGCAAAGTGACCAAAACGATTGCACCTATAACATCTATGTGGTTGATCATCTCCAGGCTTGTGTGTCTTGTGGCTCTGTCCACTTTTCTTCCCTTTGTTTACACTCTGTCCCCTCCCTTTGTTCTGGAATTTCTGCTGCTTGATCCAGTTGACTTGTCCTGACTGGTGTGAAGACTTATCCATAGACTTCATCTGTTCATTAACTGCCTCGTAGGCTCTTGCAGTGTCCTGTAGATCAGCTAATGTGGCATTAGTTTTCTCCAAGAATTTCCTCCTGAGCTTTTGGTCCAGACATTTTTCGATCAGTTGGTCGCGGATCGTTTCGTCGACGTCCGTGAAATCGCATGTAATGGCCTTCTGCCTCAGCCTGCACACAAACCGATCGACTTTCTCACCATTCTGCTGCTCCATTTGTCTGAATACATGCCGTTCGAAGGGAACATTAACTTTTGGTACGAAGTAGTCGTCCAAA
This sequence comes from Porites divaricata, assembly GCA_038088405.1. Classification (NCBI taxonomy): domain Eukaryota; kingdom Metazoa; phylum Cnidaria; class Anthozoa; order Scleractinia; family Poritidae; genus Porites; species Porites divaricata. The sequence continues at coordinate 5,263,113 of JBBMOI010000008.1, forward strand.
ATCTTCGTAACATCGGCATAGGGCTTTAATTCCTCCTCCGTGGCTGCGAGTGTATAGTATAACTCCTGCAGTTCCGTTCCCGCGGTGTGTAACAGTAAAGCGACTTTCTGTTGATCGCTTGAAACCCCTTTTGCCAGCAAATACAACTCAAATGAACGCTTCCAGCGCTTCCAACACACAGATAAGGTGTTTGGATCTTCCCTGGGGTTGAAGCAGGGTAGATTTCGTACTTCTGTTGCCAAAAATTGTGTCGGTTGAGCTGCCTGACCTGCCTGACTCGCTGTTGGCTGACTTGCCGCCGTGGCACCCGATGCACTCTCTTCGTGATCGCTCGGCATTCTCCTGAAAATCTCGCTTCCTTCACGCGGATTTTCCAAAATAAGTATTCACAAAGGCGGAACGACTAACATCCTCGTCGCCAATGTAGTATTTGTGGGTGGATGGCAAAACGACACACTCGATTTTAAGTCGAAAACCCAACACACTTTAATAACTCGCCATGCTTCGCAAGATGGCCGCCAATCCCCACAACCAACCCACAGTGCTTTGCGGATTACAATATATCATAGGCATGCACGACATACTTATTGGTGAACACTACAGTTCCAGCTCCTTGCGTCACACAAAAACATTCCGTAAGCCGGTCACGTGCAGTCTATATTCTCCTCATGTAAAGAAGGAAAGCAAACTGCACGGACAAGGAAGGTTATGCCGCTACTCAAGGCAACTGAAATTAAACTCTGAATTTTATCAAAAGAAGGAGTTGAAAGAGAACCAATCAGAGAAGCACCGAATAAAAAGAATAGTATTGGTGTTAGCCGAGTCGGAGTAAAATTCTTAAAGATACCTCTGTTCTGTTTCAAATAAAGCCTTGGAAATATGAGGAAATGAAGAACTCAGACGAGAAAGTCAGTATAGGGGCATTCCGTGAAGTAAAAAAGCAGTATTTAGGGGGGAGAGATTACTCAACTATACTTGAATAATAACCGAAATTTGAATCATCCAACCCAACGTTATATTCTACGCAATGATTATGATGACATGATTTATACCCTCCTCCTGGACTCTGGAATGGGGTACTCCTAGGAATTTTTTGGTGGGGTTCTGCTTCCTGGTTCTCTAAATCCTTACCCTATTTCAGAATAAAAAATGTCATTTTCCACACCCATTTTCAGACCTGATCTCTAAAATCCAAACTCATTTGCAGGCCTAATTTAGCCTGTTCCAGGCTCTCAGATATTGAGGAGACTACCCAATTTCCTCCCGTTATATTTTCGCGCTTTCTCAACCCTTCAGCACCCTTCAGCGGACCCAACTATCTCGGACCCTGGAACAGCCTAGGCCTGATTAGGCAGAAATTATGTCGTCATTAAATATTACAGATTAGAGCACAAGAGTAGATCATTCTCTTTTGAGCGCAAACAAAAAATTCTTCAAATGCATTTCAAATTCGATCGCATATCTCTATTTCGTTCTTATTCATGCTCTTGATTCAGAACCCTCCACCAAGAATTCCTATCTTATACCCAGTCCGCAGCCTGCAGTCCGCGTTTTATACCTAGTCCGCGTTTTATACCCAGTCTGTATTTTCCAGTCCACATTTTATACCTAGTCCGTATTTTATACCCAGTCCGCAGTCCGCAGTCCGCAGTCCATGTTTTATACTGACCGGTTCTAGTATGGAATCCTTTAGGGGTCAAAGCCTTGGCAAAGCCCAGATTGGCCTTCTTTAGGGATTTCTGTTTCAAATTTTCTGACTAGTATCCCCTCCTTTGTTTATCAGGTTCTGTTGCGATGCTCTTATTCGGCCGACAACCATCTTTTGATGTTCCCAGTCATTATCATTATTATTCATTGTACTCACTATCTGTCTTCTCATTGGCAAAGAGCCTTCAGCTAATTTTGGAGATCAGCACAATGTACAAATTAGTTAGTTATCAGTGCTAGCAGATAACTGATTTAGCTGTAGGTTGTGTTCACAATGCATCATTTCCAGTAACAATATCAATTCAGGTTCCTTGCGATGGTGTGTTTGTCATTACTTTCTTCAAAGCAATGTATAATGAAGCAATCATTAGATTCGGTTTTCATGATATCCTAAATAATCAAGGTCTCGGTAAGTGTTATCAGCCTCGGTCTTTGGCTCAGCTGGTAACACTTACCTTGACCTTGATTATTCCAGATATCACAAAAACCTCATCCAATAATTATTGTTTATAATTGACCTTATTAGAATCTCTAGATGCAACTGTGTTGGCCAATGTTTGGTGGATTTGTTTTGTAGTTGTGTTCTTTGGTCTTGAAATAGCTGTTTTTTCCTTTCCGTCTTAGAAAGGTGCATTTGATAATATGTCAGGCTACAATGATCCTCTCAAAACACCACTAGTGTTTTTCAAAATGGTGTTCTTCTCCATTTCCACTGGGACACTCTGTGGTAAGTTTACTTGAGGTAGTACCAGGTAGGCCAAGAGGGGTTGTTCTTCTTGGCCTGTTATGGTTTGAATTAATAACATGAAAAAATCTACTTTATTATGTAAACACCAATGAAATACCAGGTGAGCTTTTGCGCAAAAAGTTGATATCTTCACATGTAAAAATAACATGTTATCTTCACCTGTGAAAATATCACCGTTGCTATGGCTTCATAGTAAATCGCACCTTTCACACCAAAAATCTATTAAAGTGAAATGGTTTGGTAGTTCATTGGTGTAAATATAATAAATGGAGCATATTAATTACATGGCTGCTTTTAGATACGAAATTTTCCTTCTTTTTTTTCAACACTTGAAGAGAAATTTGGTATCTCCACCATGTAATATCCTCTATTATGTATTTTATTACATCCACTTTGAAATCACTGGCGATCCGTGCAATCTGATTGGCTCTCAGCAGTGTGATTTATTCCCAAATCGCACCATTTTTTGCTCTAAATCGCATCTGTTCCAAATCACGTCGTTTATGTTCTAAATCGCATCATTTCTGTTTTAAATCGCACCATTTTTGTTCTATATCGAATCATTTCTGTTTCGAATACAAAATGAGATGTAAAAGCCTTTTTGTTTCGGCTTTTTAACAAACCAGCTACTTGATCAATAAATATTAGTACTGACTAAATTCTGCGATTTCAAAATGGATGTAATAAAGTGGTAATTGAACTTCATGTCGTGCAATTTTGGTCTGAAATCATACTTGTGATTTCAAATCGAACTCGCGCTGCGCTCTCATTCGATTTTGAAATCACGCCTATGATTTCAGACCAAAATTGCATGACACGAAGTTCAATTACCATTATTTAGCACAGTAAGTACTAATAAAAGACACTTTTCTTGCCATGTCCGACTGCAAAGGGGTCCACCATAGTCATCTGAACCATGCATGGGATCATTATACATTTTCTTGGAAACTGCCCACCTACCCCCCCCCCCCCCCCCCCCTAAGCCAACATTAACACTTAGGGCAAACTGTTGGCTTAGGGGAGGGGTAGTTGAGCAGTTTAATTTCGCAGAAACATATAATGATACCAAACTTCTAGCCTTTTAGAGGCTTGGGGCAAAAGCTGTACCTTTTTCCTCATTTCTTTTAACACTTGGAGTGTTGGCCCAGACCTTGGAAGAAAACCCATGACCTACCAACTTGGCTAAGAGGGTTTGGTTCACCAAATACTTATCCTCATTTCTGGATACAGTAGAACCCCGGTAACTCAAACTCTGAAGGAAAACAAAAAACAGTTTCAGTTAGCAGGAATTTGAACTATTGGGGTAAAGTTCAGTGAAATTTTGATCAAGGGAAAGGAAATATAGTTTGAGTTAGCAGGGAATTAGAGTTATCGAGGTTCTATTGTATTTACTTCCATCTTAACTGGTTTCCAATCCTCGCTCCTACTTGTTTACTTCCACTATGCTTCTAATACCTATGCACACTACTGTAAAAAAGAGTGGCAGACACATATCTGATATGTGACGATACACTTTCAAGTCCATTACAAAATTGCACCAAAATCACTGTCTGACATTATGTCCGAACTTTAATCTTATGCAGTATGGTTTCATGTCAGCACAAGAACTATCCAGTATAGAGTGAACGTAGCCTTAAAGGGGCTGTGTCACGGCAGTCCAGTTCATTTTGTTTAATTTTGCCAATTACTCTTCTTCAATCGCTATGGAACTTAAAGTAAGCAAAGGAATTACAGAAAAATGACAAAATCAGAGATCCGAGACAAATATGTCTCCGGAGCATTATTTTTGAAGTTGCAAGCAGCAGGGATCAACTTTGAAAAATTGTTAGGCTTAACAGTTTTCAGAAACCCTAATTTCAATCCATTTCAATCTTCTTCAGTTTTGCCCATCCGTAGCATCTGTTGTTTCTTTTATGTTATTTTAACCTTCCTTTAAAGTTTTAAGCAGTTATTTTTATTTTTCTCTTAATTTAACGGGCATTTTGTAATTTGGCAGAATTTCGTGACACAGCTCCTTTAATGTGGTGTTACAACTTCCTAATAATCCTTCTGTAGTGCTCTTTACCTGTATGTTTAACTTCTTGCTTGGTGTAACAGACTCTGGTGTATTTTGTATTTTTGGTTGTTGTAACTGAGAAGGTGATTAATTCTGACATCTTTCTAACTGGCCGTTTGTAGGACTCGCCTCTGTCGTTCCAGTTCTGTGGCCTGCACAGCTTATTGCTTCAACACAGGTGTTGTGATCGTTTAACTTTGTACTACAGCACTTACTGGAGAGCTAAAGTGTGAGGGGAGGGGAGGGAGGAATAAATTATTTTGATTCTTATTTTCTTCCTCCCCTCCCCCACCATGCTCACCTTGCAGGCTGTCTTGATTTAGTAATTAATTTTTTTATTCATATCTTCGCACTTTCAGCTAATAGATAAAGTTTGCAAAGGCCAAAAGTGAGGTCAAAAGTAGCTCACTCACCAAGACCTTGAAGCCACTCCCTTGCATAGCGTGACAAGCTTAGTTTTAGCGTCAGAAAAGTGCAATGAGACATTTGGCAATCAGCATGTAAAACTGGAGAAATAACAGTTTATCTATCGTTTATCTTAGTTTATTCATCAGCTTGTCGGATTACTTTCATTCTTGTGCTTCATATTTTTGAAAGCTCGATTTCCTCCGCCCAACCTCGTCCACAGCGCTTTTCCCTCAGAAATTGGGACCGCTCCTCCCATTTTCTAGGGTAAAACCCTGGGGACAAGGTTGTCCGCTGCCCTCTCGGGTCAGAGGCCCAATTCTCGAAAGACCCAGAAACTTTTCTGTCCCGAAGGCAAATTTTAGAATCAAAATCTGTTGAATATTAGCACAGTTCCTAGCCCACAAACTGGTTCAAATTGCTTCGATAACTGATAGTTTTATTGAGTTATTTTCAAAGTTATTGAAACTTTGATCTTGAGTGCAAACACAACAAACACAAAACAACTTTCCAAGCCCAAAAAGTTACCGGGACTTTAGAGAACCCCAGGTCTTGTTATCGCAGGCTCTGCCCAAACAACGGCTGGTAATCAACCCCCCAGTTTTTTTTGTTGTTTTCTTTTTCAGATGTTAATGAGTTACGTGTACTTTGCATCTGTGCTGTACATGGCTGTTCAACCTCACAAGTCAGATTTAAAATGGAGAGTTATCAGTAGAAGTACGAATAGTACGCAGGGAAATAACCGCAGCATAAATCCACAGAGAGTGGTCTGATAATTTAACCCCTAAGATCGGTCATTAATGATTACATTAATTTTGTTAAACACCGGAAAACTGTTAGGACTATCGAAATGTTTTCCCGAAGAGGTTTTATGTGAATTTTCACACTACAAGATTTGGGCCACAAATTGAAAAGATATGACCTGCCCTTAAACATCTACCAGAACTCGCTTTCTCTTTCCCTGTCGCACTAATGCCACTGAGGTTTAACCAACATTAATAAACTCTTCCCATTGACAGTGTTTTTGCAAAAAGACTATATGCCGGGTACCACACAAAAAACACACAAAAGGTAATGGCAAAATTCTGGTGGCAGGGAAGCACTTAAATCTAGGGGTAAGGCGACCAGGAGAGAAGAGAGAAGCCCTCCTGGGGGGAGACAAGATCGAGTGTTACCGGGGGTAGCCACCCTGGACAGGAGTCCTGATCAGTCTCCGGGGATGAGGCCCATATCCCCCAGTCACTAGGAACTAGGGGGAACCAGGAGGGGTGGCCCTCCTGGGTGGAGTACAGATCAGGTGGGACCGGGGGTCCACACCCTGGAGTGGATATTTTTCCGGACCTGTCTCCAAGGGCTAAGCCTTACTGTGGGGTAAAGTGCAGCCAGGGGTTGCACTTCCCTGCCACTCCTTTTATTGGGAAACGAGACTGTAGTTCCACATCCTCGGAACCTAGTGAAGGAATGAGACCTAGTCCAGTATAATACCATAGTATAAATGATTAACCTAAAGATACATATAGGTGTACAGAAATAAAATAATGATCTGCTTGGAATATGTTCTGGTTGTGTTAAATATGTAGTGTAACTAAGGAATAATCGAAGGGGCTAAACAAAGGTTCCAGTCAGAGCAAAGGGAGGGTGAGAGGGAAAAACGCTGTTGTGAATGAACCGAAGCCCTAAGCGAACTGACTGGGAAAGGACAGTGTACGGCAAAAAGAGGAGCACATGTGCATGATGAGCATGTGATAATATGAATGGAACCTTTGTGGAGTCTTTAGTCTTTAGTATTGTTTCAGCAAAAATACATGCTAAACTACTAAAATTACATTTTGCAAAGCCAAAAACAGTTTAAAAAATTAAACTAAGTAAAAAGTCATGAACATTAAATACAATATTTGCATTAAATTGCCACTTTATATTTAAAATAGAGCTTGTTGATAAAGCTATTCTTAAAACGCTGGGTATTAACCCTAGGCAGCTGGCTGCACGGAACCCTGAGGCGCCCAGAACTTTCTCTAGTTTTAGGGAGAGTAGGATAGAAAGGGTGGCCAGGCATGCTGGAGATCTTACTGAATAGCGCACGATCTGCCTTTTCTAAGTCATCATATATATTAATGTGATGAGATACATATTTACGCTTATAGCAGCGCTGTAGGAAATTTTGGACCGCTGTTAAATCAGGTGTCGAGGACGCGTATATAGTCTAGTAGATATCTCATGCTAAGTTACAGTGGACTTTGCCAAAGAAGAAGGATACATTGTAATGATGAACAACTAGTTACTGTTCATTGTTCTTTCTTGTACTTTGAACTAGTATCTTCCCTTACTTAGTACAAAGGCTTATCCAAATGCTGCACGTTGTGTGACATAAGAACAGAGACATGATTGTTGCTAGTATGTCAATAAGTGTGCTTTCATAGGACCTAATTCTCAGGTTTATTAGCATAAACTTGAACATAACTGTTAATTGAACGGCAAAAAGCCGAACGACATTCAGGAATGATACTTGCACTAGGAGAGATTTTTAAAATATCTTAAACATGTTACGTCGTGTTTATTGCAATGTGGTTTCATGTAGTGTTTAAGTGTCAGGGGTATGTTTGGCAACTTGTTGCCACACCAAGTCTGTAAATCAAAGAACTTTTAAAAAACCAGGCATCAATGGTCACTTTTTAAGTACTTTTAACTTTGGCTAAGTACTCTGTACACCTCTTCGGATCGGAATATCTTATTCCTCAATTAATGGATTTTTAATCCGAAAAAAACTGTTAAAGTGAAGTTGATTCAAAAAAGTTAGTGTGACGCAAGAGCGTATATGTTACAGGTCAGAATTAAATTCAGATTAAAATCTCTTAACCTACTTTGATACTCAATTTCCTTTGTCTCGTAGCCCAAATTATTCATCATTAGGAATTAAAAATTTTAACCTGAATTCAATTTGAGCTGTAACATATACAGTATAAGGAAACACGAAGAAAACTTACAAGGAAAAATTTCATAAATAATTTTTTATGGACTTGAACTAAAAATATCGCATAATGCAGTCATTCATGTACTTTTGATAACTATATTATTTAAAATGAGGTAATGATATCTTTATTTTCGAAGAGATTTTGGATAACTGGAGAACTGACAATTTGACTAACAATAGACGACTGCTTAACTGTGACAATAGACGGATCGAAACGCGCCAATTACTGATTACGAGTCTTCATAGCCAATGACATCGCGGCTTCACTGACAGACGACCAATAACATCTTGACTTTATTGACCAATCAGATCAATAACCAGAGTATATAATACCATCTACTGACGTGATACAACTCACTTTGACTCTGAAGATGACTACCGCACAGGTTGTCGAAACGTCAGTCACTGTCAACGACAACAGTCCTATTCAGGACTACGTTAACCCGGACGATCAAACTCAACCTACTTTTGATTTTGGATAATGTTAGAAATGAAAGGATCGTAATAAAAGGAAAGCCTATTGACTCTATGTCATTTTGGTGATTTCTTTACCCCGAAAATGAATGAGGGTTTCAGCAACAAGATTAGACTACAAAACATTCGGGTTTTTTTTTTTTTCAAAATCGGTTTAGCGTAGCTGAAGAGTCTCACACGCGCGAGGCGCGCGCGAGAATAATTAACAATTATTCCTCGAGCCCGAATGGGCTCTGAGTCAATAGCACATGAGGCCGAAGGCCGAATGGGCTATTAACTCAGAGGCCATGAGGGCAAGAGGAATAATTGTTTTAGTAAAATCCAACTAGTTGGTCAAAAATATCGAGAATAAAAAAGTTTTAGCTACTTAAAGCTAGACTTTAATCATTTTTTGCCACCAAAAAGCCGGCGCTTTTCGCTACTAATGGGCTATAACATATAGCCTAGTAGTAGCTCAACCAATCAGAATGCAGCCTTGACAATAGACCACTAGTTGGATTTTACTAATTTATGTTATTTTTAGCGTCTCACCCCAGTCTCGCTCTCCATTTTAACCCCGCTCCAGACCCTTTGTTTGACTGCTCGCGCGTACTTGAATAGGCACCTTGTTCTGATGATAAATCGGGAAGAGGAAGGTACTTTTCTAAATTTCCTGACTTATCTATAAGTAAGACCCTGAAGAAGGAAGGCCGTGCCTTCCGAAATATTGTTTAAAAGATTATATATTCCCGACTGTAAAATCAGCCTTGCTCTTTTTGTCCTTATCTTTGACTACCGGCTTATTATTCGAACAAAACAAGCCAGTCCGTTTTTTGTCTAAATTTTAAAGCGAAGGCATCGTTCTCAAGGTTTTCCTTCAAGTCCACGGAAGCGAAGGCGGGACGAATATGAGCGAACCCTAAGAACGAGAGTAGAGAGTGAAGTTGGACCCTGTTTAGCTCGTCCATTCAACTTGACCAAACGGACTGAAAAAACAATCGTATAATTTAGCTTTGCCCGAAGGCAAAGATTTGGCATCGTTTTTTTTTTTGTTTTTTTGTTTTTTTTCCGGGAGCCCATAGCCCCTAACAAAACAGAAGATCTTTTTCCTGAATTCTGACTTGATCAACTTAGGTCATGTGTCTGAGCCGAAAACTTCCAGGAAAATCTTGTAAACCCTGTTTAGCTCGTCCATGTCATAGCCTCGCAGGGTAAACGTATTTTGGATCGATCGAAGGACTTTACTACTGGACAACGCCTCGTATGCATCAATTCATTGTATTTCCTATCGGATGCGTTCGTGCAGACACTATCGCTACACAGCTAAAAAACACGGTCTTCTTCGGGCAAACAAAAAGTAAAGTAAAATATATTTGCGTTGATACAGCGACAGTTCGCCTTGTCCGAGACCTTCCTCATGTTTGCTGTACACGTATTTATTTTTAAGCACGGAACGGACACATGCCGGGGTTGCCGTCACTGGTTCAATCCTTGGGGAGGGAGTGGAGAATTGGGAAGTGTGCATCTTAGTTTTCAGTGTTCTGCGGAAGACAGGCTGACTTTCTGCTGTATCGACATCCTTCTTCTTTCCCCTAAAACTTCTGATTTATATAATATCTGTTACACAGGAAACACCACTCCTTTCGCACCCTGCATCGTTTTGATTGTGACTGTAACCTTCTATAGTCTGCTAGCAACAACAATAAGCTTTATTTGCATGATCATAACAAAGTATTACAGCTTTGCAAAAGCTACTTGAAATTAATCATTGATTCCTTGTAAATTAAACATTCAAAATAATTTGAAAACGTATTAATCATTGTTCATTTCTAACCATCAGTAGGATTAATTATTCCGGGGATGAGTTTGTCTCTCAATTCAAAGCAAGTTAATAGAAATGAAATTAATTGGATGTTAATAAAATAGTCAGTAGAATTCATCAGATGTGATAATAAGGACTCATGTGATTGTAGTCGTACAAATGGTATTTTAGGTTCTAGTTTAGAGAAGAACATATCTCTTATCGAAGAAAAACTGGGACAATCTAATAAAAAGTGAGTTTCATCTTCAATTCTGTTACAATTGCAGAGATTGCATAACCTTTCGTCACGTGGTATATTGTTGTATCTACCTGTCTCAATCCTAAGTTTGTGACTGCTTATTCTCAGTTTCACTAATGTTTTCCTAGAAGGGTTCTTTCTTGTTAGATCTAGGTAGGCAGAAGGGCTATAATTCCTTCTCTTTGCTGTTTCTTGTTTTGTACTTCATAAAGTAATTTTGTCATAAATTATCATTTCAACCTGACCAAACGGATTTGGCATCGCTTTTTTCCAGGAGCCCATAACCGTAACAAAACAGACAGTCTTTCTCCTGAATTCTGATTTGATCAACTTGCTGACTAGTTTGGTTTGTTCGTTGGCCCTCAGCATTTATTCATTGTAATTGTCATGGAAGAACATTCTCTTAGTTTTGCATTATCATATTTGGACTTACTCCAGAAAGTGAAAGAGTAATCGATATAATGCATTTGTGTTTATTCTTCGATGGACGATAAAGGAATATGCCATTATCTCGTTCAACTGGAGTGCAAACAAGTTGACCACATGCCGTGATGACCTCTAAAACGGGGTCACGGAAGCTGTGCAGCTGTTCTTCGAGTTAAACCTTACGTTGAATTTTAAAGAACCTGATTTCCCCAAAAGTCTGCAATGAAACACGCGTGTTTCGAATCGAAATTATTTAGCTTACAGTACGTGCAAAAGAAAGCACTGCCTCTTTAATATTTTCATACTAAAAATACTGTTTAAACAACACTAGTGCGACCACATGCCGTGATTAAAACCGACCGAAAGCGAGTTACGAAAACTCGCACATGTCCGCGAGATTTTCTGGTTGAATTGACAAGAATATAGAAAGAAGCAGTTTGTAAACCGTTCATGCAACGTTACTTGCGTATTTTACTGCGAAAAAACGAGGCTCATAGAACAAATCAAAAGCACTCTTACCTCAAGTTTTGTACAATATTAAACGTGTCCTTAATTACGTTGCTGTATAAACAATAGGACACTTTCGATATATTAAAATTCAGCTTGATGGTGAGGCTTAGAGGACACAAACAAAAGAAATGAATAATCATGTTCGTTCAGTTTCCTTTGTTTGTGTCCTCTAGGCCTCGCTGCCAAGCTGAATTTTAATATATCGAAAGTGGTCTATTTGACCACATGCTAAACGAGTCACGGAATGCGAACATCCCTCTCTTTATTCCTACCACCATCAAACCCCCCAAGGAAGCTTAAAATGTCCGGCGACTTGCCAGTTCCTTCTTTTTAGCCTTCCGGGTGACACGTACTGAGAGAGCTGAGAGAGAGTTCGAAAACATTCATGCCATGCGGCTAGGTGGGGCTCGAACGAGTTTCAACGCATGATTTGGAGTATATGTGGAACATTTGGTAGCACTCAACTGTAGCTCAACTGCTGCACGACACTAGCACGACTTGGTTTCAGACGTCGAGTTTAATTCAGCCGAATAGAACGGCTGTTGCCGAAAACAACACACAATAATAAAAAAAAGGTTCAGCAAACTTTTAAATGTATTCTAATGCATTTGTAATTTATGAATTGAGTTCGGCACGGCGGTAGCACGACGTTTGAAACCAAGTCCAGCTACTGCCGTGTAGCACGGCAAGGCTTGCCGTGCTACACGGCAGTAGCACGACTTGGTTTCAAATGTCGCGCTACTGCCGTGCTAAAGTCGAATTTAATTCGATCAATTGAGTTCGGCACGGCAGTAGCACGACGTTTGAAACAGTCCTTAGCGTCGTATAAGGAAGGAATAGACTAGGTTTCGAATTGCTTCCGACATTTATTCACTTTTCTTTTACTATTTGTTTTTGCCATATTTGCTGGGTCAATATACAACTTAGCTATCTGAACTTTTCCAGCAGATTTTACGGCGATGTTGCAAAAGCTTGAATTCTTTAAAATTCGTAGCCTGCGTAGCAAGCGTTTCTGTGCGGTTTAGGAGCAAAGAACGAGGAACGGTAGTCAAAGACCGCGCGACAAATGGCGCAAGTAAAAGAACTCCCCCTCTTTCATTTTTTGGCTTTCGTTTTATTTCTCGCTCGGTCAAAACCAAAAATCCCGTTCCTCGGTCTTTCTTTGCTCCGAAACCTAACGGAAACGCTTGCTACGCAGGCTATAAAATTCGCATTTGCTTTGGGCAAAGAAACTTTGTCGGCAGCCCCCGGGGGGTGGGGGGAGTGGGCGAGGAGTGAAAGGAAGAAACAGGGACAGTGACTTCCTTGAAAGGTGGTATGGTGGTTTCATAGCGATAACATAACAAACAACACCAGTTTCTCATGCTGGCTTGACCGCAGCACGGCTTCACGTCGACTAATATAATTCAATTGAATAAAATAAAGCAGTTGCCAAAAACATAAAAGAAAGCAGTTTAGCCAGTGTAAAGCGTAAAGCACGACGTTTGAAACGAATCGTGGTCTGAAGGTGATGTTACACGAGACGATTCGCAACGACGATTTTTAGGGTTGCAACATTGTTGCGACATTGTTTCGAATGGGGACAACATTGTTATGTTGCGCTAAAAATCGAATTATCAATTGGAGCTTGAGTTCTGCCTACAGTGGTACGCCGTTCGAAACGGGTCTCTCAATTTCCTTAAGCGGCCAGCCTGCCCTCTCAGTGATACACACAACGAAAATGTTATGAGAAAATAAGGTGTGTTCCGAGCCAGCTAAGTAAAGCGAGTCAGCACGCCATGCAAACCAGCTAACTGGGCATGCTCAGTCACTGCACCTTCGCAAACCACAAGCAAACCACTCACATCACCTGATCGATCACGTCATTGTCATCATGCACGTTGTTCCTTCTTTAAATACTAGTATCAGATCGATGAAGTGTGGCACAATGAGCAATCTTTCCAATGTTCAAATAACTCTGGTTATATTTGGTAATGATTTGTAAAGACCGGAGCATAACACTTACCAATCGCGATTTCCTTATATTGATTTCTGAGTGTGCTAAGATCAAATAAGCATATATTCGAATTCGTTCTTTTATGCATGATTCCTTTGATTTCATCATATTTGCGGCTCCATAGTCATCACTTCATTAATTCATCTTGGCAAAAAAATAAACAGAGTGATTTAACGATACAATTGAACAGTTGCCAATGATCTTATCATATTATTTATATGAGACGAGATAATTAGAAGTCGTTTAGTTAAACTAGCTCCTCGAAGTCCACACCTTTTTAAAAATGCGATTCTTTCCTTTTCGGCCAAGTCTTGTGAAGTTTACCCCGGTTGTCTTTAGGTGAACTAGGATCTGTTTCTTTCAGCAGGAATTTACTAGGAATTATTTCAATAGACCAAATCGGCTTTATAATCTAAATAGATAAACTCCTTGGTCAGAACGAAACAAAAGCTTTAGACAACATAGTTGGCGTTTATATGATAATTGTGAAATCACTCTCAGCATTGCGTGCATAATAACACTGTTCAACTAAAAAAATCGCCTTATTCTTTGAGAGTTTAAAAGGTTTGTTTCAGCATGTCTAATACTATTTGAAGGATCTATTGTGATATTATATTCTGTTTCGAGTGAAAGCAAACACGTCCTCCTTTTTGATTGGAGGGGTTTTAACTTCACTATTGTTAAAGTAACAACCGGAGCCATTTTCTCCCTGAGTGTAGTCTTAAGATAAATTGCATAATAGATGTTTCACATATTGTTTCTGTTGATTTGGGACTCAATTGATAAAAAAGAACGCTATTTAAAACTTTACAATTCTTGATAATATTATAAAGTAGAATCCTTCGAACCTCCAAGGAAAATGGGAAAATTAGTTGGAAGTTTTGGTTTTCAAAACAAAAATCGAGGGTTAACGGGGATTTTGGTTAAGGAGGGGAGTATAGTGTTGATTCGACTGAGCATCGAGAGGTTCAAAAACTCGAGGTTTTACTACATAACAGAAGGCAAAACAAATCCACGACTGACAAAAGAGCCGTTGGTGATCTAATCATGCACAAAGAACAGAGTAGACTAGAGGAGCCAGACGAGATAAACTCCGACAAAATACGCCTCCAGCAAATGAGGTATCGCAATTTTCGTGTTGGTTGTTTGACTGGCACATGTCAGCTGTAAATTGTACTGAAGAACAAAAGAGTTCTACCATGAAGTTTTTTTCTAGCCGACATTTTATACACCGGAAATCGTGAGAATACAAAAGTGATTACTATATACAGTAACCCGGAAGAGAGATACTCAATGACCTCTCTGCAGGACCCGATGCAAAGCTATTTGGAAGGCAAGAGCAAACATGGGCGACACACACTTCTACGAGAAAATCGACGCCGAAATGAAAACTTTTCCCTGGAACTACCCAGAACAGTACATGATATCTGAGTTTTTGCCAAGTCCTGGAGCAGGTCCTACAAGCTTTACGGGGTAAGCTTTATCGTGCATGTTTATTTTTTTGTGTTCTTTTTAATTCGCGCAGAGTTCGGGGTCTCTGTCATATGAAGTTCTGCACGTTGCAAAGCTCAAAAAACTTTTAAAGTTCCTAAGTTTGTATTTTGCACAGAGTATCGGCGAATAGTAATGAAAGAGATTGTCCAATTCTTTCTTTTCAATGCTCATTTTTAGGGTTCGTCAAAAGACCACATTTATCACATCATATGTGAGACGAATATTCTTGTTGCTCCATTCAGCCTCTGCAGCTTTTGTACCCAAAGTCTTCGGTTATTTGATCTGTGAAATTGTTTTCTTTCTGCTCCAGGGAAATCGATGGAAATATGAAATTTGAAGTGACTGGTAAGTCTCCGTGAAAGTTACTTTAAGTTTTCGCCACTAAGCCAATACCAAACGTTAATTTACTTTAATTCTGCCGCGATTTCAAGGGTGTGTCGGAGTTTAGAATTTTTAAGTAACGCGCATTACCATTGTATATCTTTTGTAATAAAATCTAAACAACTTTCCAGGGTTGCAATTTTTGCCAAAAATAAGAAATAACCAATGACAAAGCTATATAAAACAGGCTGTCGAATGGGATCTGCAGAGATTTGGATCTGTAACTTGAATAAAAGACTGTGAAAAGATTTTGTTCCAATTAAGTTGTTCGCGGACACGAGTCCGATTTAATCAGATTGCCGTATGATCCGCAAATGCAGCGCGTTCCTTAACACAAGGTCTTAATTTATGTTCAGGGAATTGTTATGATCACCATGGCCGGAATAAAAACATCTTAGCTATATTTACATAAATAGGGAAGTATAATTTTTAAAGGAAGAGCTGAGGCTATTAATACCTATCCACGACTCTATAGCACAACTCAATGTTGTGCAAAGGAATTAATTGCTTAGCCACACAAAAACACGCGTTCAGCTAAAGCAATTCATATCCCAGACAATGAACGAAATATATCAGAATGCTTTTGTCTGTATGAAAAGAAGTCCCTTGTGTGTGTCGCGCAAACAAAGTACAATGCACCCATCCGTAAGCAATTTTCAATTCTCCTTGATATAATCAAGTCATTTTTATGTACACTTTTTTAGAATTTGAAAGCAATCGTGACAGGATATATCCTTTTTTGACAACCATTGTTTTCTTTCTTTAATTTCTATATTTGGAACTAAAAGTTTCATTGTACAACTAAGTAAGCGTATCATGCATACTTGAAGGTGTTGTGCTTTTGAACTGCAGAAAAAAACAATCCGCTATCTATAGCGTGTACATGGAGCATTCACATATGAAATTCACATATTGGTGTTGGTCCGAAGTCAGCCGCGCCTTAACGTTTAGCTTTAATTGGATGATTCTATGAAAAGTAACAATGAATGTTTCAAAGAATTTACGGGGCGAGTGTCATCCAAAAAATCAGATAAAAAGAGACAGTCTGGTTATGCTTAAAAGGATTGACTATGTAATCAATTTGTTGGTTAACCTTGTTTCTAGTTACAGCGAATTGAAGACTCTTGGCCCTGCTCGGCTAATTATAAAGGCATCTATATCCACTCAAAACTATCACTCTTTTAATATGATAAATATGATAAATGTATGTAATTTTGGATGTAACACATGAAAATCACCAACAAATGGCCCAAAGCTGAAAATGAAAATAGGTTGATAGACTTATTGTTGGTAATTACAGGGTATCATTAAAAACAATTTTTTTACAGGGTAAAAGTGATTCATGAGAATCTTTCAAGTCTCTTAAGGGAAGTTCTTCAATTTAAGAATCTCGTCAGTCTTACAGACAGGGAAAGTTGTAAATAACCTCCGAAAGCATTCATTTTTGGTACTGTAAACTTACTTTATATAAGGGCAAGATACACGGCTTTATTCTTTTCAAAACAGCGATTAAAATGAACACAGCCTTTTCTTACATCAAGCACTTCCAGAAACGGCAAACTGCGGTTTTAAATCATCGCGTGCTTTGGAATAAATAGCTATAGGGGCGTTTGATAGAGAGAAAATGCGGTAAAATAGAGCGCAGTAAGTTTTTTTGGACACATGAAATGAAACAAGGGGGCTTTTGTTTCGTTTTGAGGAAGTCGGGCTTAGCCGCATGAAAAGCAGAACCGGCAATGTTTCTTAAGTGAACCTCAGGTCTTGTCATATAGTGCATCTTAAAAATATGAAGTTTGATTTAGTTAAACGTCGGCTCTAAATTTTGTCGTGAATTCTTCCCCTTTCGTTTTTTGGAAGTAAGATCAGCCATTTAGGGTATGAATCAAGTTCGGCTTGGATTTTTTAAAAGACTGAAAGTTGGCTGAAGAAACATATCGCAGTATAACTTCAACTTTTTCGGACTCTAAAAGTTTTTGCGGTAACGATGTATTGTCTACAACTGGAGATTCAGAAGGGTATCATGCTTCATTAAAAGGGAAATTCAGTTGTGCATTGGAATAAGCGCTTTACAATTGGCAGACTGAATAAAGCAGATGTTAGAGTCTAAAGGTACTGCTATTTATAAAATACGAAACGTTTTAAAGTAACCAACAACATTTAATAAAGGCTTAAAGTAACGTCACCTGTGGAAGTGCACACAATAAATCTATCTTTTTATCTATTATTTATTCTCAGAACCTATGCAACCAGAGCAGTTTCACGAGGAGCAAATACACTTCTCTCATGATCCGGTAATGTAGCCTTTTATATTATTCCTATAATATTTTCACTGAGCTGTAATTTAGTCCGAAGAAAAAAACAATCAAAATTTTCAGCGCGCTATTAAACGCCTTTCGCAACTTTCAGAGTAAGCGCATTTTGTTACTTTCGCACGCCATGCAATCGATAATAATGTACATAAGTCGGTTTTATATATTTTTTTTCGCCATCGCAAAGTCACATTGCGCCAACATTTTGAAATTAAAGTATATGTGCCACCGAAGGAAATGATTTTTGAGTTCTCTTACAGGTCTAAACATCTCAACTTGACATGAATCTTAATGTTCAAGGCGTTTAGAAACAACATTCCAATCACTGTACACCATTAATCCATACATTGACAATTTTAAACTTTTTTTGCCATCTCAATTGTTTGTTGGATTTCCTTAGCACGTATTTTCAAAGTGGGCATCGGCGTCTATGTGTACTATTAGTCATAGCAAATTTTACTGAAGAAAAAATCATGTGAAAACGTATAATTATCAGGAGGAAATTATCATTGGTTGTTTATGATCACGAGTCCTACAGTTTGCAACCACTTGTTGATAGGCGAGGAAATAAAAAAGTGTTAAAGTTCTCATTAATGGAAAAATATTACTCGATCAAGAAAATGTAATCGATCACTTGTAAAGTTTAAAATCTTTAAATACAGATAAAGTAGCACATATCTTTCGTTAACCCCAGACAACTTTCATGAATAGTGACCATACGTTAACTCCATTTCTCAGCCAGAAAATTTACTGATTCCCACCGAAGACGACGTTTTCCCGGCAGAATTCGTTGAGCCTCTAACACCAAACAGCCCCAGGTTCCCGCCACAAGCACTTATGAATTTATCACCACCCCACGTGACGTCACCCAGCATGTAAGTAACCTAGGTAACGTGTACCTACGTCACAGATGACTGTAAGAAAATGAGTACCTCTGGATAATTGAGTGACATTCAGCAGTGGACATCTGTCATGGTTTAACTGCAAATAGTATATAATGCAACTTGGTACAAGAGGAGTAAGAGAGGGCAGGTGGATGCCCCACCCCCTTGGGTTTTTTATCTTTTATTGAATATTTGGCAAAGATTAAACGGTTAAAAGAAATCCTGTGTGTGTAAGGCGTTCACCAAGATAATGTACGAATTACGGTATGGGACATAACCGGCAGGTGGGGACCTGGGGACCTGTGATCATGACGTCATTCTAAACTAGCCTTCTTGGCTACTATCTTAATGTTAACAAAAATTCAGCTTCATGCAAAACAGCAGAGTCTTTTCATGATTGTGGTACAAACATTTCTACATATAATTATAGTTAACGCATGTCGAAACCAATGTTTGCTATTGACGACAAAGTTACAAGTTTTTCTCTTAAAAGTTGGCGAGAAACCTTTGGGCTTAATCACCCCCCCCCCCCCCCCCCCGCCTCCACCACCTTCCAATCTTTATACGACAAAGTATTAAGGTCAGGTTCAAAACTTACACTAGATAGGTAAATAGTTGAGTACATGGTTTATTAAGTGACTCACAGTGACTCTCCTCTTTCCATAACCAGAAACGAGTTCAACGGTGATTACAATTTTAGAATGGTTCTCGAGACCCAGGTAATTTTTTTATTAAAAATCATTTACCTATCATATTCACCAATGACTTCGCAAGTTATGATTAAAAATTGAAAAACAAGTCATTTAGGGTGTGTACAATTTTTAAGTTTGCTTTTTTTCTTTTCAACAGCCCAAGAAAGTGGCAAATCCAGACTGGATTGTAAGTATAAGCCAATTTTGAGGTTTGTTTCCCCTACATTGTGGCGATTTACAAGTTTTCCAGAACATTTTTTTGCATCAGCTGCATATTTCCCTTAAGTTTGGATATATTTAATTCCCCTTGATTGGCATGTCTCTTCCCCTGCACTCGGTGCCTATAGGTTTTTTCCCTTCAAATTTTAAATAGCGCTACTGATGTAGATTCAGTAAGACAAGTAAAACAAACGAAATGCCTACAATTAATTAACCTGTGACCACTTCTTTGACATTTTTAAAACGTCAACAATAAGTTATTTACGTGAAGTGAGCAAGCAGGTTGTACCAACATACGGAGAAACAAATAAAACAATGGGCCATTTCAGAGTTCCAAAGCCTCTCACTTCCAAAACGAGGCCAAGTGCAAAACCTTTCTTGTGAAAATGAGTCTTATTTGCATGAGAATAAAATATATTTTCATGCCAGTAACGTCGAACTTTCCAAGTCAGCCTGACAAGTTCCAACACAGAGGAACGCGCAGTTAAACCTCCAGGATGCCAGGAAATTCCGTTGGCTGCAAGCGTCAAAGAACCACTGATAGTCAGCAACATTCACGCGGGAAAGTAAAAATGAAAGATCAAAAAGCGAACTAAGGGCGGGAAAACATGAAGCCATTGTTTTGTCTGTGGGATTGTGCAAATTTACTAATTTACATGGCGACTTGTATTTGCAGTACTCCGTCACACAGAAAAAGCTTTACATCAAGTCAAAGACACCTTGCCCGATCAGATTTTTAACCACTGGTCAGTATCTTTTCGTTGTTGTGCATGTCTTCTTTTGTATTTCTTCTCTCTGTTTGTGCATGTTTCAGTAATCTTTGATTCGTGGGGAGCATAAGACAGCGAAAGTCCTCATATTAAAGATGGGTTCGACTTCCATTGCATTTTCTTAAGACCGGGCCATTATTTCTCAGTTAAACTGGCTGGGCCATTATTTTTAATGAAACGACGGCTTTGATTTTCCATATTTGCTTTAATTTAATCCCAGGTCCCCCTCCTTCTGGAGCGTTCATCCGGGCAATGCCCGTGTTCAGGCAGCCGGAGCATGCGAAAGATGTTGTTCGCTGTTGTCGTAATCATACTGAAGAATACTCAGGTAAAAATAATAATAAAGAAAAAACTCTTAAGAGCGCACTACAACTTACAACTCAAAATAAAAGATGCGATATTTCTAACCTGAGAAAACAGCTGACATGGCGCCACGCTACCGCTGGCTTCACCGACAAATGACTTCTGAGGAGTGGATTCAGAGCCTGGAACAACAAACTGGCGACGCTTTACTAAACAGTTCTGCTTGCCTTGGATTAAAAGTCTCCACTAGCCGATTTCGTCGACATTACTATTTGAATGATATAATTCTATAGTTAAAATCAAAATTGCAAAGCTTTTTATTGTTTCAACGACGGATGGCTTAAATGATTGACTGTGAAATTTTTAAATAGGCTCTCCAGCTACCGGTCATTTCCTCCGCTGTGACAATCAAGAGGCCTTTTACGAGGAATGTCCCCAAACCACCAGGCACTCTGTGAGGATACCACTACGAGCACCACCCACAGGTGAGCCTTCGAGCCTGCCTTCGAATCGCTACATGGGACGTGTTTACAGAAGTTTTTAGATGAAATTTCCTCGGAAATGCGCCAAGAAATAAAAGAGTGAGCTCATTTTGCTGGGTATAAGAAAGTGCTTTTATCTCTGTAACATTCAAATTCACTAAAACTCATCAACTACGGAGAATTTTACAGGATCTATTGAAATTCAGTGCTTCTCGCTTTTTTGGGCCAGAGCTAGTTTTAGGATAGTATAGATGGGGACAGTTTTTTCTGTTTTCTGGCATACGTGCGACTTTCAATGGATGTAAATCTGAGCTATGGAAGACCCAAATGAACGAAGGTGGGGTAATGTTTTATTACTATACGTGCCACCTACTACGATAGCTGCAAAAAAACGTTTACCCGCATTGCAAAGGTGCTAACATTTACATGACAAACTATATTTCCCTTATTACGTACTCATTTCGTCTTCATTTTACAAACAACCAAGTTATTATAAAAGCAGCTTACTCTTCTCAGTCAACTCCTGATTTGGCAATTTCTCAATATCCTCTTTCTTTTCTTTGTTCATAAACAGCTGAAGCAAGTGAGGAACTTGGAGTCCATGAGTTGTTTTATTTCATCTGTAACAATTCATGTGGTGGACTTAACAGACGACCCATTCAAATTATCTTTACACTGGAAAATCTGTAAGTATATGGTCACTGTAGTGTCCCGCCATCTTCAAATCTCACCATAGGTACCCTTATTTTAAACTTCTTTACAGCCAGTTAAGGTAATATTAATGTTAGCGCAGCACCACCTTCCAAAATTGTCGTCATATTGTTTCGAATGATTGCAACATTATTCCAACATTGCGAATCGTCCCGTGTAACCTTACCATTGTGAAAGAATGCTTTGATCTCTCGTTACCAGGTCGGGGAGCGCAGTATTGGGAAGGTGCTACGTCAATGTTCGGGTGTGCGCATGCCCTGGCCGGGACTCAAAACAGGAACTGGAAGCTATTAGTCGTCCAGGCAAAAAGAGAAAGAATAAAGGAAGTGAGTTTATACGTTACCATGGAAACCTCGTTCCAAGACTTTTCCTAATCTTGTTCCATGAAGGAAGGGATGGAAGAAAAGGGGCAGTAATTGATTAAAAGACAATTTTAATATGATAAAAGTTATACTTGGCGCAAGGCGTTAGGAAATAAAACAAGAAAAATAACTTAAAGGTTCAGGGATGAATAAAAAGTTTTTTTTCTTTTTTGCCTCCAAGCCTAGGAGCCAATTATGAATTATTGGTCTTAAGTGATAAGTAAGCCATTTACTTGTGCGTTGCATATTTATTGGTTCGTTACTCTTATCTTTTCGCTCCCTCTGAGATAGCCAGAAATTTCTATAATTAAATACTTACTTTCAGCCATCTTTTGTTTATAAATTCACCTGCTTATTTGAGTTTCCTTAGGAATATAGCACATAAAAAGATCGCCCATTTCTCTTTTGTCAACGGTCGATACAACTTTTAACAGTCATCACTGGTAATCTTGGTAGATTTAACTCTATGCTGAGGGGTGCTTACACCATTTACACAAACCGACCATCTATTTGAAAATCTCGCGAATAAACATGAACATTAAGAGAACGATCAAAAAGAGAACGAGTAGAAAATCCATTGCCTCAAACAACAGCCCATATTTTCTAGGATGGCGCGAACCCTTTGCCTTTGAATTCCAGTCGTAATTTCCAATTTCCCATTGTAAGTGGTAATTACTGCTGCTGAGTTTGGTACAATACGGTTAAAAATAGATAGTACGGTTAGAATGAACAAATTTTTGGCCCAAGTTAAATTTAACTTAAAAGAAGGGGGATAAAGGGCAGGCTCAGACGTGGAACTTTACATGAGTCGATTCTAAATTTCGACGTCCAGGGAATTGTTTACAAAGGATGACTAATTTTTGTACTTCATCTTGAAATCGTTCAGTACGATTCTTCCCGCAAAGCCCAATCAAGAATTCACCTTTGAAACGACTATGATTTAGACGGCAAAGTGAGAATTTTACGAGTTTCGGCTTAAGACTCTAAGAAATTCGGCAAACTAAGGTCTGCGTCTAAATCAAGGAGTGTACTTTTATTAATATCGGTCGGTTTAAGAAACCAGTTTTTCGGGTCGTAGGTAAGACGGAATGGGCGACAAGCAGAAATAAAAGAGTGTGTTTAAAATTACTTGCAAAACTAGAATCAAGTTTGACTCACTTATGAAAGGTTCAGCGTCTGACGTTGGCCAAATTTTGCGTTTAGATGATCAAGGCCTGGCTGGTATTGCAGGTGTTCATGACTTACAGTGCTTTGGTCCAAAGATGACTAAAGAGGACAGCACAGTTTATAACCTGAAGGTATGCATTCATGATAAGCCACGCTTGCTACACAGCCGTGGTCACACCAGGGAGCTTAAGGCCTCATTTACAAGGGTCCGGACAATTTTAATGGGTGTCCGTTTAAAGGAAGGCTTCATTAGAGATCAGAGCTTTAGATTCCAAGACAAGAGCGATTACGAGTACAATAGTAAGTAGTGCTCGCGCGTGAGACAGCGTCATTAGGGACCTTAAGATCCGAGGACAGCGACGGCGGAGAAAACGTCGCTGAAAAAGTGGATTCGCGTTCTTTCAATCTTTATCGCGATTACTCGAAGTCACTAACTTTGTTAAATGTAGACGAACCCTTGTAAAGTTGAATTCCTAAGAACCATATCCAAGTTCAGAAAGAGAAAGGAAATTTCGTCGTCGCTTGTGTACTTCCTCTGTACAACGTGAAATTAGGCATTTCCACGTCGTAGTTGTGCAATGACGGCAAAGAAATGTACAAAAAGCGTGTGGCGTTCCCGTTGCCGTCGCCGTCTTCGGATCTTAAGGTCCCTACTTTGGCGGGAAAACGTAGTAGCTGTCGTCATTCTACTACGAGTTTTAGCGCGAGTGTCGTAGTGGCGGGAACAAGTTATCAAAGAAGTTTTAGAATTTTGCAATCGGAAGAGGGCTCAACCTCCTTCAATAGCGATAACAGTGCTAACTTTCCTGGTGAAAAAAAGTACAAAGAATTCTGGGGTTTCTATTTTTTGACAATACGCGAAAAAATTCGTAGTCGTTCCCGTCCTCAGCGAATCTTAAAAAGTCTCTATCTGAGTATCACTATACAGCGTTGACTGCATGATTTGTTTTGACAGATTTGTGGATTCAACAATTACCTGATGTTAAAGAGGATAGCCATTGCACTGGAGCTGTTTACAAACATGGAAAACAAATTGTAAGTTTCTTTTCAGAGCAATGTTATAAATGCCGTTTTAATGATGGCTTGTGTACCAATTCTGTATTGTTTAATTAATATAGCACTGCTATGGAGCCACAAGACCTGGAGATGCCGGACTTTACCGAATACAATCCAGAGGTAAGTGCTCTTTTGATGGTTTGAATCGGTGCACCTCGATAAAACTAAACACTTGGGGTCGGTTATTGAAACGAAGTCTAACTTAGACTACCGTTTAGGAAATCTTTGGATCTTTATTGGATCTTTTTCTTACTTGCTCATTTTAAAAAGACAAGTGTTTTTCTAGTCTACGCCATATGTTTTCATGAAACCGTTCACAATAAAGGGTGGTTACATTAAAGCGTCCGGCAAACTGAAAATTGTTTAGAACGGAGTTTGTTAAACAGTGGCTGAATCCCGTTTAAATAACTGGCTCTGAATTTTTTGGCTCTGTGACAAGAACTGGTTAAATTTTGGCATTTTAACACTAACAGTAAAAGATTCACTGTAACAGTAAAAAACAGTAAAAGAAAGAAACAAAAGCGGCTTCAAAAAGGCCAATATCAACCTTACTTCCGTCGTTATATTCACATGATCAAAAGTGACCCTGATTCTATGCCCTTCGAAACCAGAATTCCACGTCGCTTCTACAAAAGCTGAATAGAACTTTAATATTAAACACCGGAGGAAAATCCTGTCGATGCTGCCTCTCGCGGGCACTTGATACGAGATAGATACCCAGTGCTGCCCAGGTTTCCAAGACTGGATTTTCACGAGAAACCCTCCAAACACTTAACAGTATTTTCTCCGGAGACAGTAAATATTACAAAATTGTCCAAACACTGAAAATTATGGGCAGATAACACCAAATACTAAAGCCCATTCAGACCCTCTTTTTTCCCTAGAGAAATATAAATTATATTGGAAAACATCTTCGGACACACAGAGGCCTGTTCTTCAAATATATCTTTAATTCGGGAATGTAGCGGCTTTTTTTGTCGATTTACAGAGAGAATGCATGATAAACTACCGACAATGCGTCACCCAAACAATAGTTTTTCAAAATAGTTTTTTTGCTATGTATATCTGGTATATAACTAGATTTCAATTTCTTACACTGGAAGAAGTTTTATTTAGCAACATTTCGCATGTATCAAAACGGTCGTTAAAGAACAGGATTGTTGCGCAAGCAATTTTGGCCAAAAGGGCCTAATGACTCCTGAAAGGCCTTTGCCTGTCGCATTAAAAGGGCATTTATATTAGGAGTATTGCTACACAAGTGCGTCTATTGCTGGCCTTTCCTGTTCTCTCCCACCCTACCCCCAATATTACAATTGCCGGTACCTTGCTTCTTTTCACGCTGATGGAGAATTGATGGAGAGCTGAGAGGCAATCAAACCTCTCCCTGGGGACGAGGTTGAAGGTTATCCTGGACAAAGGAAGCGACACAAAATTACTCAACTTGCGTCTCATAGAAAAACCTGGAACGAAAAGCAGCATGCTGCAGCTTACTACATAACACCCAGTGAACGTAGTAAAATATTTAGCGAAACAAATTTTGCCAAAACAGCAAAACTGCCACTATCAAAGCAATTTTAATTTCATTCATTGTTTTTTTTTTTTTTGGACATTTCTGCCGCTCTAGGAACAAGACACGTCTGAGCCTGACTCAACTATCATCAAGTAAGACTTTCTTTCTTCTTTTTTGTCTTCTTTTTTAGATAGGAAGCGGACCTAATCAACTTAGAATGATTTGTGAGAAATCTGCAAACGATGATCTAATCGGAACCTGCTGAACCCTGATAAACAGATCATAACTGTAGCCTTTGAATAGGGTAGTCATGCACGCCAGGAGGGCGAAAATGGACTCTTCAATTCCCATTTTTCTCAGGCACCTGCCTTGAGCAGAGGAGCTTGTTAATGCTTCCAAGTTATGTGATTACTTAGTGCATATCCTTTGTTGCAGGTCACTGACGTGTGATTCACCACCTCCAAGTATTACGAGCCAGGAATCTTTAGCAGTGTCATCACAGCCGACAGACACCTGGTACCAAGCTATCCCACAAGACCAAGCGGGTGAAGTCACTGAAGCCCCTGAGTATCCAGAATGCTTCACAACCTACCGGCGAATCACGCATTTTGTAGAGTACTTCGACGTCGCTGAAGTTTCAAGTAGATTTGAGGTTAATTGAAGTAATTTTTTTACGTATGCTAATACCTCGTGCACTATTAAACATGATATCAGTCATATATTCGAGGACTTAACGAAGTACACAAAAGCCGTTTACTACTAAGTGCAATAACTATAGGATTTACAAAATCAAATATAAAAACATTAGGTCACATAAAATAACAATATCGCACTTAAGTACTACTAGCTTAAATTAGATAATCTCAAAAATCACACTCGAGACATATTTTCATTCAGAACCAAACTTGTATAGGATATCTATAGGATAACAAACAGCCATGACAGTAATATTTTTGAAGTTATCAACTTCCTTCAAGGACTGTACACCAAAGAAACGAAATGTTAACAGGGGCACCCAATGAGGCCTATAGTTCAAAACCACTTAACATAGCATTGTTGAAAGCATTTTAGTATTCAAATATTTTTATCCCCTAAAAACTTTTCATCTGTTCGGATTTCTCAGCTGAAAGTCTAGTGATCCGAAAATTATAGGGACCAAAACTTACCGTTTCGAAAGTTTCAGCCAGAAAAAGGCTCCCGAAAATTCTAGGTGGCCTTTTTGTTAGGGTAAAAATCCGTTAAAAATGGGTAATTATATCAGTTTTTAGATGTTCGAAAATCCTAGGAGTGGCAGGTGAGCAAGAAATTTCACACAAATGTTCCGAAAATTCTAGATCTCAAATCGTCTTCCGAACAGATATTTTCCGAAAATCGCCGTTGGGTGCCCCTGAGTTAAAACCTCTCTGATGGCACCTTTAACCCTTTAACCCCTAAGAGTGATCAGCATCAAATTTCTTCTTGTAATATCACTGCTTTGTAAAAAAGAGTGGTCATGAGAATTAATGAAATGATCACACAAGATGAGTCTAATTGATACTTCAACAAATTCTCCCTACTACGTATATTGAAAATGTACAGGGATAACAAATGAGAATTTGAATTTTGATGTTAGGGTTTAAAGGGTTAAACCCATAATACCCGATGGTTTCTTTAGCCGTAAGTACCTACATGACCTACATCTGAAGGACTATGTGGTTATCAACATTAACAGCCATATCAAAGTTTTTCCAAGAATAACATAGCACGTGTATGATTTTATATATCTAGTAGAAAAAAGACTAGTGAAGTGAGAACAAGGCTGTGTGGCGGCTAAAGCCTTTCGTGTGCTAAATAGCTTCGCAAAGTTAAGTTAAGGTACCTACGGTCGATTTTGCCGGAACGCCATCTGTTAAGTACAGCCGGGTGACTCTCAGATCATAAACCAAGATAGCGTGTTATAGTCTACCCGGTTAAAGTAAACTAAACAATTTGTGAGCTCGTAGAAATTGCTGAGTTTCCGCATACCGTAAATCCTCTATTACGTCCCTCTTATCATAATAATCTCTCCCACTTACCAGGGAAGAAAGTTATTATGCCCCTCCCTTCCGCCCTAATTCTCCACGACCAAATTAATAAATTAACGTTAGACTGTATTAATCAATCACGACTGTAACACTTCATATGAGGACTGATCCGGTATGGTTCATTCACGTGTTGGAAGTTCGCATTTGTGTTTGATCTTCGGCTGCATGACTTCTAACTTTATGTGCTGATACCATCTTTTGATTGTTTGGAAAAGCAGTATAGCGCCCCCAGCCGTTTTGCTGGGTTAAGTAAGCTCTCCCTCACAAATAGTCCCGCTATTCTATTAAGTCTCCCCTAAACCTTGCTTGAAACAGCACGGATAAATAAGCAACGGTGGGGGGTGAATAGAGGATTTATAGAGGATATATTACTTGGATAAATATGAGACAATCGGATCTTGAGATAACCTTTTGTGAAAAAGTAAATTACGATCAAGACAAAATAATAGGACAAAAAGGGAAACGCTCAGTCTAACGTTTAGGATTTGTAAATTTCACCAAAGTTATTTTTAGTTTAGGCCAATGAAATGCTTGAAATCAATCTGAAGCTGGTTTCCGGAGAGGTCCGCAAAATTTAATTCAGTGTTTTCAACAGTCGTCATTACCATATTTTACATAGTTTGCTTCGAAGCAGGCGCGCGTGGACTCCGGAAGTTTCCCAGGAATTAGACTTCCGTTTAATTAAAATGTCTAAAAATAACTTTAGTGAAATTCACATTCCTCCGCCAACGCTCTAAGATTCCTTCTCCACTCATTATTCTCTCTCGCTACCATAGAAAGTCAGAAAAAAAGCGTTTTTTTAAACCATTTTTCTGTATACTAACTCAGTCGCTAAGAGTTATTTGTTTACTTCGACATATACGTATTTTTATATTGTAGCTAGGAATAGTAACGTATTGTAGTTTACTTTCCAAGAGTGAAATATAAATAAAATAGGAAGGGAAAAAGAAATTTTTTTGCTTTTCTTAGCGTCTCCTTGATTCTACAAATTGCCTGATCAAATTTTTCTGGGGGAGTGATCACTGTCAAGACATTATAGTCAATTTCCAACCTGTTTGCACTTGTAGTGAGTAAAATATAGAATAAACTGCTTAAATTGCAATTGGCATTAAGTTTTTCCCGGCATATTTAGGAGAATTATACTTGTCACTTACGGAGAAAAAAAATATATATTCCCAGAGACCTCGAGCGGCGGACGTCGAGCAGCAACAATTGCGTGAACTACAACTTCTTGTACTACCCGTCCGCTGGACAAAGTAATGCGACTTCTGTGAACGAGATTGTGCGCAGATTGCAAATCCTAGTATGGTGCTCATGATCTCGCCTCGATTCTCTTGAACTAATGATTGACAGTTTCCTTTAAATTACTAAAGCAATCACATATTGAGCGAAAGCGGTAAGATCAAACGCAGTAATTAGCCTAGATCGTAGTTTGCAGATATCTTTTCAAGGTTTTGGTTGTAAACTTGAAATAAGCACTCTCCAAAAATGCCATGCCACACTAGAGTATCATTTTGAAGAACACAATTGGTTACACGCGGTGGACCGACTATAAAACCATCGTTATTAACAACCTTAACATCAGCTCTGTCTGCTAGCATTCCTACGTAAACATCGTCCATTCTGAACTTTGGTACAACGTCAAATAATTCCACAAAAAGATGGACGACATCAGCGGACAAAACATATCCAAACCCAGGGCAGAAATCAGGATAGTTTGTTCGGTTATATTCTTCAATCGTTACCCGCCATTTGCCACTTCTAATAACAGGAGGCTTTCTGTATAATCTTCCCATGTACAGCTTTCTTTGAGATGTGCCAGGATCGTTCAAAAGAGATATCAGCCCCCTGGTTTCTACAAAAACATCATCGTCTATTTTTAAAAGAAAGGAGAACTTGCAGTACCTGATTGCCCATTCATAGCCCACTTGAGTCTTTGAAGTAAGTTGCCAATAATGATCCAAGAAGCTAGCGCGTATAAGATCACCGAAGGCTTCATCTTCTTCCAGTAATGAATCAGACTCGCTTGGGTTATGCGTTTGAGCAACAAGAAAAACAGTCTTCCATCGAGGCTTTAAGGCACCATCAAGGCCCCAAGTGTGGCGGATATCTCTTCTTCTTTGTATATTTGCAGGTGCAGAACAAATTAAAATAACAAGGAAGTAATACTGTTCGCACTTTCTTGTGGTGATAAGAGGTGTTTTATGTTTTTGTGATTTCTTCCTGGTTGTCACCTCGTTTGCGAAAGATGGATTTGAAGTCGCAGGATTCTTTAAAGTTGCATACTTCAGTTCTCCGAACTGTGCTATGACTGACTGACCAAACTGTAATCCGGTTGATGGGTTTGATTTAAACCAGCGAACGGCGAGGAACCAGTCCAACGCTCCAACGACTAAAAAACCCGAGAGTAATATCAAGGCGATTTTTCTCAGAAAGCGACTTTGGATTGCCATGATAATGCGTAGCTTATAAGCTGTTTGGTTTTTCTTTCCTTTGCACTGTACTTTGAGGGAAGATAATAACAAGATCTTTTTTGAGTTGGAACTGAACTTCTTTTGAAAAGAAACTTTTACCACCGTGAAAGATATTCAGTAAATGTATTGTTTGCTATTTCGTTTATCTATACTGACATTACCTAAAAAACCTGGAAACACTTTGAACTTGTTCGGAATGTTGAATAAATTTTAATCATAAGACGGAATCCATCAGGAATTTGAGTAATCGGGTTTAATTTTCAGTGACAAAAACCTTATACCAGAATAACTTAAACAATATCTCATTCTTTTTTACATGTTTGAAGGGTTAAAGATATAATCATTATATCTTTAGCCCTTCAAAGACTGTTTCTCATGGGAGCCCGAGAAAATATTTATGTCAAATTTCACAAGAATTGTGAAACCACAGGTAAAGTTCTGAAAATTTCATGATTAAGATGTCATTTTGTGAGGGTCTCAATGGGGTTAACCGATAGGGGTAAAACGGCCAAACATTTAGTCGATAGCCGTAAAAATTGAAAAATTTTAACCGTTGGCCGTAAATAGGGAAAAAAAGAGTTAACCGTAAAAGAAATTGTTCCCTAGGTTTCTTAATCTTAAGGAATGTGATAAATTCACTTATGGTTGCTTTTTATTTCCCGGCTACTTTGACTCCGTACGCACGGCGAGGCCAAACTCCTTTTAGGTGTTGACCTAGACCTAGGTCCATTTCCGCCGCTCACTTGAAGAACCAAGTATTTTCCATAGAGAAAATCTGGCTTCTTGCTGGGGATTAATATTTATGATTTTAAGGAGGTCGTACCCTTGAAATACTAGTGAAACAACACGCAGAGATGTCAGTGTTTGTAATTATAACATTGAACACGTTGCCGATAAACAACAATTCCCTGTTTTTCGGAATAATGAGGCCTACGGACAAGTCACGGCAGACAGTCGTTCTGTACAGTCCTTTCTGTATGATTAAAAACAGTGGACAAGGAAATTTTGTTGTTGGACGTTTTCACACTAGAGCTAGAAAATGGATCATCCGTTTGAGAGTAGCCTGTGTACAGTCGCCCCCTCCCCCACAGACACCCCTTTTCCGTTTTTTTCCGAGGGGAGGGGGCGGCTGTACACAGGTTATCTGGAACGGATAATCCATCTTCAAACTGTCCGCCAAAATTGACGGATGAAGTCCGGCGGATTGTTGACTCTCTTTTGTGAAATTTGACATACACAAAACAAAAGACAAATTTACGGAAAAGTTTCATTGCTTGGTAACCGGTTTTTTTTTGTTTTAAATCAAAAGACAACAGTTTTTAGGACGAAGAGAAATGCCGGCTCTTGAGACGTTTTGTCTGAAACTCTGAATCAGAATAAAATTGACTTTTAGTGGCCTATTTTTGGAAGGAAAATTGTTCAAAATCACAGCTTTCGCTCATTCAAAAACAGCAAACAGCAAACAAACTTCAACTTGTGAATGAAGCCACCGCAACGAGGCTAGTAGCGGCAACCTCGTCCCCGGATTCACTCCTACCCGTAGCAGAGAGAACCTAGGAACGTGGTTGGAGTAGCGGAACCAGATTGTCGCGGAACCATGCAGTCCACCCGCTCGGCTCGGTACCAGTCAGATTTCCGGGTTTGCCACAAGGGGACAGACTTACACCACCGGGGAGGGACACTTTAATGGCTGTTTATGTGCATTTTAACCGTTTTTTTTTTTTTCGATCTTACGATTAATTCCCACACAAATCTCCATAATTTGGCCACCAGAAGGCTATTGTGCGTCTGGGTTCCCTGTGGGTTTCAGAATGCCACCCGCTCGCAATTCTCGCTCGCAAATTGAGAAGAAAATAAATGCTTTTTTTTAGTTGCTATTCACCATTTTCTGTAAGTATATAATCCCACGATCATCTTATTTTCTGAAAATCTCTAGTCCAGGGACCTTACTCTCTATCTTGCGTGATAATCAACAGATTGTCATCCGTTATTTGAATAGACTGTCCACAACTTGTACTTTGGTCGTGGGAAACGTAAACTTTAAAGCCGATTACGAAAACAAAAGCCTTGTTTTAGTGTTTTGTTGTCACCAATCAAAACGGATGGTTACATTTCGTCATATGTTCCTCTGTTGTCCCTGACAGTGGAAATTTATGAAAATACATGTATGCCATTGAAATTAAGGATGATTCTATTTTAGACCGTTTAAGAGTGGGCGCTGAACCGACAAGAGTTTATGTACAAAAACATTTACTAGTTTTCGGCGAAAAGAAAACAAAAAAATTCGCAAAAAAGTTTTAATTTTTAAAAATTAAAATACATATCAGAAAACTACTTAATAGTTGTTTTCTGCTTTTCTCTCCCTGAACGTTTTTCCATATTTAGAGGTTGAAAAAAGGCTGAAAGACAACTTAATTTTTAAACTGATAGAATAAACTTTTTAATATTTAGGACACCGCCGCAACAAAGAGATCAATGAATCAGTGGATAATAAAAAGTCGCCGGGATAGCTCTGCATGCTGCAGTAAGTAAATTATCAGGTCTATTAAGAGTGATTTTCTGTAAAATTCGAACTTGGGCCTGACACGGTACCTCATCAATTTGGCTGATTTTTGGCATGTAATCTTAGAATGGTGTCCTAAATACTGAATGCATATTCTAAGATTCGAATTCTCTTTGGTTTCAAAGATACAGGAATGACACTTTTGACGAGATCTCGAGGGGCCGCCATTTTGGTAAACTGAAGGAGGTTTACAATAATTAATACTAGCATTATCATTTCACATTTTTCTTGGGGTGTCTTCTTGTAAGGGATGATCATCGATGATATATTTTAGCTTTCTATTATGATTGTTCACTCTAGGTTTTTTTTTTAATTTACGATGTCATTGTAGTTCCTTGCCACAGTGGCTCTGAATTCTCTGATTTGCCATTATTTTAAATTCAGTATTCTGATGTCGTTTTGGGAAAAGTAAAATATCGACGTGATAAAGTTATACGAGCTCTGCTGCTTTGAACGAAATTTATTTCCATCCCGTCACCATGCCAGCCGTTATTATGTGGAAAATATCAAATATCTCCAAGTGGCCACGTAATGTTCTTTTTATTATATAAACACCAATGAAATACCAAACCATTTCACTTTAATAGTTTTTTGGTATGAAAGGCGCGATTTATTATGTAGCCATAGCAAAGGTGATATTTTCACATGTGAAGATAACATGTTATTTTCACACGTGAAGATATCAAGTTTTCGCGCGAAAGCTCACCTGGTATTTCATTGGTGTTTATATAAAAAAAATAATTATAACAAGTTAAATGCAATATAGATTAGGAAATACCTAGTACAGGGTGAACGTGTATTACCATTTAATTTCAGAAACTTGCGGTATATTGAGGATCCTGCAGAATCAGTTAGCCACGTTATTCTTGCGATTCTATTAATTCCTGTCTAAAGAGGTTCGAAAGTCGGTCTGCATATTTTTCGTATCGTGCGCACAAACAAGGCGACCAATATAACTCGGGCGTGGATCCTTTGAGGGAGTTAAATTATTTAGGACAACCGTTTCTTGGTTTGTCATTAAAGATGTGAATATTGTTCATCGTGGTGTCACATAGGAATGAACGTTTATTCGTTTGTCTCACGATAGAATCGCTTTGAGATATTGATCGCGACGTTTCGACTGCAATACTGCTAGTCTTCATCAGGCGATGAGGTCGATTGTTTACGTGTAGCTATTTATGCACGTTGGTTCGCTGTGATTGGTGTATTTCGATCCTTATTATTCCGATTAGCAGATGATGTTCCCTCACGGGTCCGCTTTGTAGTTGAACGGCTGTTATGCTTTCTGATCGTAGGCATCCATGCTTCAGGAATTTCGATTCCGTTGTCTCTATTGATGTTATTAGAATGAAGTCTTATTTGGATAGCCTCTTTGACCCTACGTGTGTATCGGTGAGGGTCACGATCGATAAACTTGACTTGATTCCATAAAGGAAGATGCCCCGTTTCGTTTGCGTGCTCCGAAACTGCGGAGGTTTGTGTATGAGCAAGCCGTATATCTCTGTCATGTTCTTTTATCCTGTCTTGCATTGCTCTCCCTGTTTCGCCTATATATACTTTGCCGCGTTCATATGGAATTCTGTATACAACACCTTCTTGTTTGCCTGGTTCTAGGGCGTCTTTCGGTCGTACTAAGTAAGACCGAAGAGTTGTGTCAGATTTAAAGACGGTGCGAACGCCTTGTTGTTGTTGTTCCTTGGTTGTACGACAACCCTTGTGTTGATCGTACAAATCTATTTTTCCCCCTTGTACAATAGCACATATAACCCTTATCTGAAAAGAAAACTATTTGAATAGGATTTTATAAACAGCAGAGAAAGCCCAGGCACATTGAAGAACAATAGAATATATTGAAACAATTCGGTCCTATAATACCAATCATTTCATTACTTTCGTATAACGTACGTGAACAAAAGTATACCGACCACATTTTTTTTTAAAATTTTGCCATGAATGGTTCATAACTATGGAGAGGATATGGCGCATAAATGAATAAATAAATAGATAAATAAATGCTAATAATTTACTACCACAAAACCGCGAAACTAACAAAAAATAGACTGGGAAATTCTTCTCTCAGCCAATGACAGGTCATTGGCTAAAATTTTTCGAGGAAACGTTTTCAACTTCCGGTGATGCCAAAAGCCAATCAGTTCCTGTGATATTCCTCCAATAGTTAATCAGCTGCTGCGACCACCTAGTCGCAGCACATGGCCTGACATGTTTACGAGGCTTTTTATTAAGCTCAATTTTATCGCGAAAACGCAAGAGAGAATGCATGAGAGCTGCTAGAACTTGGCCTGATCACAGGTTAGTGGTCTTTGTTTTCTTGGTCTTGTTGTTGGTCTTGTTTTCAAGACACCGATTGTTTTGGGGGACACCAGCCTTTCGCAGGTGAAAAACTCCTAAATTACAAACCTACTTTTTTTTTTAGGGCAAGCCCGGAACATGTTGTTGACGTTAGAATTGCGCGGTATACTGTAGTAACAAAGGTAGTAACCTGATAGTTTAGCCAGTGTACAGACGCGCCCATACAGGCTACCTGATATTTTACATCTACATTGTATTTTTACAATAACTGAGCAATTTCTCGCGCCCTGATTGCTTTAGGGCTATGGTCGATAAGAGTACAAACCTGGGAAACGGTCGTGAAATTAAGGTGGCGCAATTTGTTTTTCTCTTTCTTGCGAGTGCGTGATTTTCCAAGAAACTTCAACGGAAATGGACGACAAAATTGTCAATAATATTGTTAAACAAATCAGCAACAATTTTCCATGGTTTGTGCTCTTATCGACCATAGAAATCATGACGTCAAAATGTTAAAAACCTTGCAGTGAAACCACTCGCCTGCGGCTTGTGGTTCCACTTGAGTCTTGAACATTTTGAGGTCATTTCTATGGTCGATAAGACTACAGACCATGGAAAATTGTTGTCGATTTGTTAACTATAGCCTTAACATATGCCCGGCGTAGTCAATCGAACGTTTGGTAATCGAACCTAATCAAACTCCAATCGTTCGATTGACTTCGTTTGGGTTCGGTGATCGAACTTAATCGAACTCACCCAAAATTTTGCCAATCAAACACAATCGAACACTTATTAAACAATGGAACATAATCGAACACTGCATGCAACAATCAAACGTAAAACCAGTTTCTTCTAGTTTCAAACAAAAGGCGTTACGTTGTAATAATTTATGTATTATGTATTTCCTTCCCTTGCCTCCCAAGTTTTCTACTTCATTTTACAGTAGCTTTGTGTGGTATATTATTTATCTTCGACAGTCTTTTTATAGGATTGTTTGTCAGTGGTTTTATGTCAATTTTTCAAGTTGTGTTGTTAGATCTTTTGCCTTAAGGGTAATTTTTGTTTTCGTAATCTGTAAACGCAGTTAAATTTTTGTCATTCCGTGTACCAGACGTTGACTGCGGTCATTTTTTGCGGTTTTAGATATAATCAAAATATGACAAATGCACTACAAGAGCCCTTTGTGACAAGAACTCTTTATGAGCCCTGTGTACGCCTTCCAAATAAGTCCTGAAGACATATCCAAATATAGCGCTCGGGAATGCCCAAGCGTGCATCAACCAGACAAAAGGTCGAACGTGGGAACGAGGTTGCTGTGATGTTTCTTGTTTGGGCTTCTGGATGCATAGCTACGACGCATTGAAGTGTTATCTGCGTAGGCTGAGGTGTTTTACGAAGATTCTATACGTGCTGTTGTCTACAGCCATTTTGAGACTCAAATACAACTTTTTTCAACCCATTTTCCAAGTTAATGACGAAGGAAACAAAGCCCTGAATCCGGTTCAGTAGGATTTTGTTGTCCAATCAAGATAGATTCAGGTTAGTTCATCGCAGGTTTTTCTTTAATTTATATGTTGTACGTATATGGATAATAGGTACTTTTACTCCATAAGAACAATTATACTTTTG
This sequence comes from Porites divaricata, assembly GCA_038088405.1. Lineage (NCBI taxonomy): Eukaryota > Metazoa > Cnidaria > Anthozoa > Scleractinia > Poritidae > Porites > Porites divaricata. The sequence goes on from JBBMOI010000008.1 coordinate 5,299,821, forward strand.
TGGAACAAACTGGAACGAATACATGTCAAATGATTTATTAGTGTGCATAGGATTGTCTTTAACAGCCAAGCCGCGGGAGAAGAAGCGGTGGGGGGTGAGGACCCTGGTTGGGTTACGCCAGCCCGAGTTCAACTGCGATGTACTACCCTTGTCTACCCAAACTCTCTGATTTCTACACTCTATCACAGACTAAACTGCTTGGAAACGGACAGTCCGCTCACAAGCTTCAAAACGTTTGCGCAGCGAGCAGTTTCATACTGAAACTAAACCGGGAAAAACTTTATTTCCGGGTAGTAAGCTCTGCATATAAGTGGGTAATTACGCATGGCTATGTTCAGGCATTTGGCAAACATTTTGGGGGTTAAGTGGAAAGTGCGGAGTGCGGAGTGCGGGGTGCGGAGTGTGGAAGATGCGGAGTGTGGAAAACGCGGAGTGTGGAAAATAAAAGTTTACAAAACGGAAAGTTGAATAATGATATTTCTCGTTTATTTTTCGATATAAGTTCATTGATCAGACACATACAGCGAATTGGTTTGAACGATGATGCTTTTTTACTTGGACGTTTAGCAAAAAGTTAGAACACGTAAATTTCGCGCAAAGACAACAGTGTATACCTACGAAATGGTTATCACAAAGCCATGGGGAATAATTCGAGCAATCCTGATAAAATTGGATACGATATTCAAACCAAGTTTTCACGAATTTTCACAAATCACATCCACAGTACTTCCTACTTTTAAAAGGCAAGCTTTTATCAAAGTATGAAAATAGCTAGCGGGAAGGAAACGTTATTAAATTTGTGAAGGTGTTGCCGACATGCTATACCAATTTGTTTGAGTTACCCCATAGAGTGGTTGCGCCCAGCCATGTTTTGCATCGGGTGTGACGTAAAAAAACGATATTGGTAGGGGAAGATTTCAATTTCAGTCGGGTTTGAAAAGCAGTTTGCATTAACTACACACAATTGCTTTTTAAAAAGCAAACATCACGTACGCAGTACTTCACCCCTTCATTAATACCCAAGTGTGAAAATACCTAGCATAAACAGCCAGGAAGGAGTCTATCTTTTTGTCGAGGGTCGAGGGTCGAGGGTGGAGGGTTTCATGTCGAGGGCGAGGATACCATGTCGAGGGTCGAGGGTCGAGGGTAACATTTTTTTTCCCATTTTTTCTTTTGGGGAAAGGTAATAATCGATGCAATCAATGTCATTGAGAAGAATTTAAAAAACAAATGACGCGTGAACATACGGGAGTCTTCTGAGTATGCCCAATACATCATCGTTCAAACCAATTCGCTGTATGTGTCTGATCAATGAACTTATATCGAAAAATAAAGGAGAAATATCATTATTCAACTTTCCGTTTTGTAAACTTTTATTTTCCACACTCCGCGTTTTCCACACTCCGCATCTTCCACACTCCGCGTTTTCCACACTCCGCGTTTACCACACTCCGCGTTTTCCACACTCCCCATTTTCCACACTCCGCGTTTTCCACACTCCGTGTTTTCCACACTCCTCATTTTCCACTTAACCCATTTTGGGCACATAAAAGACAACATACTGACTTTGTAATATCCGGTCTCTCTCTTTAATGTGACCCAGTGGAATCTGCATATTGCTGGGACGTGGTTGACTGATTTAGCTATTCATTTATTTTCGCCAAAAAAAATGCTTACTACAAAAAAGTGAATATATTAAGGAAAATACAGAAGGAAGAAAATGACTAGAATAATACAAACATTTTAAGAACTACACTTACAAATAATCAGTAACTGAAAGAATATACAGAAAAGTAAATGATAAACGGAATTATACAAACATTGGGAGATATCTTTGTTTAGGAGGCTGCCAGAAACCACATGTCCCCCGTGGATCGATTTGAATAAAAATGTGGAGTCCATAATATCAAAGGAACTTAATAGAGAGTTTTAGATCTGAGTTTACCGCGAACCTCTAACCGCTGGAGGTCACGCGACAAGTCTTTCGCTTCACGTTCAACGTTTATCCATTAACAGAGGCAGAAATTCGGGCGAAATGCTAAATTTGATAAATCCTATTGGATCTTGAAAAGAAGTGCCATTCATGGCTGCTGATTCAAAATGGCGGTCGTAAATTTGCAAGAAGAACTAATGTAACAATTGAGCTGACAATTTACAGCTCTTTGCTGCTAGATAACCCACTGTTACCGTAAATTTCTTTTATTTTCACTGATTGACATTTCTTCTATTTCTAAATGGAAAAATAAACCTACTTCCACTTCTTTAATCCACGCCAATCTAAATCGAACTATGTTTGAACGTCGAACCGCAAACGGGTAACGGCAAACCGTGGTTAGAGAGGTTCGCGGTAAACTCGGATCTGGTCTGGTACCCTAGTAAATCGTATGTATGTAATCACTACAAAAACAGAACAGGAACTTTTGAAAGTGAAAACATGTATTTGAACATAACCATGAACTGGCAGCAAGTCATCTTGAAGTAAATCTAAGAGAACTTCAACCACGGAGTCCCGGTCAGTATAAAACATGGACTGCGGACTGGGTAAAAAATACGGACTAGGTATAAAACGCGGACTGGAAAATACGGACGGGGTATAAAACACGGACTAGGTATAAAACGCGGACTGCAGACTGGGTATAAAATAGAAATTCTTGGTGGAGGTTCCTTGAATCAAGAGCCTGACAAAAACGCTATCTTCTTCACCCATTTTAGACATGGTCTCGGTCTCTAACAACTATGAAAGGGGTCAGGACCCGGGGGGTACTCTCTTATATAAGCCATATATGTATTTGCCGCCCTAAAGGGTAGGGTATATGGGCCGTTTTGGTGGTCTGAAAACACTTTGCCTATTTTGATTTGGAATCGGGTATGGTTTTCGAGGAAACTACTTGAGCGTACATGTGCGAATGTATTTATCGTTTTCAATTCTAGATTTAAGAATTTTTTGTTTGCGCTCTAATCTATAAATTTATAACGATGACATAATTTCTGCCTAATTAGGCCTAGCCTGTTTCAGGCTCCGAGATAGTTGGGTCCGCTAAATTGAGAAAGTGCGAAAATACAACGAGAGGAAACTGAGTAGTCTCCTCTTTATTTGAGAGCCTGGAACAGGCTAAATTAGGCCAGGTCTGAAAATGGGTATGGATTTTAGAGATCAGGTCTGAAAACGGGTGTGGAAAATGACATTTTTTATTCTGAAACAGGTAAGGATTTAGAGAACCAGGGGGCGTAACCGCACCAAAAAATTCCTAGCAGAACCCCCTTCCGGGGTTCAGGAGCAGGGTGTACATCATGTCATCATAATCATCGCGTAGAATATAACGTTGGGTTGGATGATTCATTTCGGTTATTATTGACGTATAGGTGAGTAATCCCTTCCGCCTAAATACTGCTTTTTACCTCGCGGAATGCCCCAATATTGACCTTCTCGTCTGAGTTTTTCATTTCCTCATATTCCCAAGGATTTATTTGAAACGGAATAGAGGCATCTTTAGGAATTTTACTCTGACTCGGCTAACACCAATACTATTCCTTTTATTCGGTGCCTCTCTGATTCGTTCAGAGTTTAATTTCAGTTGCCTTGAATAGCGGCATAACCTTCCTTGCCCGTGCAGTATGCTTTCCTTCTCCACATGAGGAGAATATAGACTGCGTGACCGGCTTACGGGATGTTTTTGTGTGAGGCAAGGAACTGGAACTACTGTTTTATGCAAGCCCGCTTTCCGTTTCTCTCATTTTTACCTTTCTAAGGCTGTTTAATTTTTATATACATAGTTCGTAGTCCGCCCTTTTTACCTAGTCCGTGTTTTATACTCAGTCCGTAGTCCGCATTTTATACCTAGTCCGTGTTTTATACTCAGTCCGTAGTCCGCGTTTTATACCTAGTCCGTATTTTATACCCAGTCCGCAGTCCGTGTTTTATACTGACCTTAACGATGCGATTTTTTCGGTCCTTCTTTGATGACTGTTGGTCTGATCGGTGAGTCGCAGGTGCAACTTGCCTACCCGCACTGTTTTGGTTAAAAAACATATTATTCGACTCGTATGATGTAGATGAGCGTCCAGTAGTGTTTCTCTTAGGCATAGTTTATTGCGCATTTCTGAGTAAAACGCGAGAAGAGTATTTTTCCATTGATGTTTATGGATAACATATTTAAGTCAAAACAGAATTTGCATCGCTGTCGGATAATCGGCTAACAGAGCATTAGCAATCACAAGCCGAAGGGGGGCATCACGTTTTTGCATTTAGCCGTTTTCTGTACGCGCATGATGCTTAACCACTCAACACCTCTTGTAGCCAATGCAATCCAATCCAACCCAAAGAAACGTCTGGTAAGCGCTTTTCCCAGTTAAAGTTATCTTTCGTTGTCGCCTTTTTTATGATGATTTTTTGTGCTATTGAAGACTCAAGGATTTTTCAGTTATTTCGCGCTGCTCTCGCTTCCAAACTGCAATTGAGCGGTGTAACTGACAACTGTAAGTGCTTTGTCATAGTTTTCATCTTACCTCAGTATCGATTAGTAATATAAAAAGCATTGCACATTGCGGTCGACAATCAGCTCACTGGACTCGGACGAAAAAACGGATTTACCTCTATAGCAAATTTGGAGCAAACCATCTGCAAATGCCACATTTGCTTAATTTTGCTGCAGGGCACTGCATGTATCACAAAATGTATGCCTTTAAATAAAAAGCACATACACTGTGAAACTAATTAAATTCATACGTGTATAAGAATATACATTGGGTTTGAGAGTACAAGCCAACAGTAGCTGGTTCATAATAATCATCTAATTATCTAAGGTTGGCACAGGTTAAACGTAACTCCATTTGAGTGGTATACTTCAAATACACTCTTTCTAGATTCAACTGATGCTATTGGCAAATGGTCGTAAGATAACACGTACACATCACTCCCAATGTAGGTGTGACATCCTTACTAATGGACAGAACATCAACCACAGGAAATAAAATTAGCTTCAAATTATTATCATGATAAGCGATATTCCTGAAATAATTGTTTATAAGAACTTGTTTTCGTGTAATAAATATTATCCACTACCCAAAATAGGCAGTGAATATATATTTGCACCTCGCCATATATAGAGCGGTATCTAGTGCTATTCACTGACCCCAAGGGGAGACTATGATTCATTTTTAACCAAATCAGTTATATAAAAATATTTTTTTGTAAATAAAATGTGTTACTATGCGAAAGCTCTGTGCATTTCTATGATTTGGGTACATTACAACCTTGATATATTTTTACCCAGCAGTAAACACTTATAACGTCAATTTTGTCACCGTTTTATCATGTACATGTATGTTATTTTACAGGTGCTTCATTTACTGCTACACTTCTAAAACTAGCATAAAATGACGCCCCAATTTTACTCTTATCCAAAAGCTTTTCAAGTTATGGAAGCAAATCTGCTATCCACTGGTTTGGTTAAATACTTCTATTATTATTATTATTATTGTTGTTGTTGTTGTTATTATTATATGACCATAAATAATATATTTCATTTATTTTTTTTTACTAAAATCAAACTATTTCCTGATTAATTTGATCTAATTTGAGCAATTTTTTTCTGATTCACATGATCTCATCAGCTGTCTTGCTTGCAGTATTGGACTGATTAAATATAATTTAAATTATCCAAACACAATCTATACACCATGAAAGTTCTGTAGAACTTCTTTAATTCATCATCATCATCATTATTATTATTGTGAAATTTGTGAATTTTGCGATTCACCTGACAGCTTACAAGACGAGACTGATTATCTTTACAACGTTTTTAGTAAGAACAATTACAACACGAACTTTGTTAGACGGAACACCCACAGCAACACTGACACTCAGACGAACGTCAACTCTGGCCCTGTTACGACAGCTACTGTACCGTACATCAGAGGTACCTCTGAAACTATTGCACGTATATTACAACCTTACAATATACGTGTTGCACACAAACCCATAACCACTTTACGACGCCTGCTTACTAATGTCAAGGACAAAGACAAACCGGAGGACAGACAGGGAGCAGTATACAAGATCAAATGCTGCGACTGCCAGGCTTCTTACATTGGTGAAACCGGCAAAAACCTTAGCACGCGACTGACCGAACACAAACGAGCAACGAGGAATGGTGACGTCAACAATCACATTGCTGAGCATCATTTACAGACGAAACATCAAATTGACTGGGACTCTGCGACATGTATAACGTATTCTACAGACTACCATCAACGTCTTACTTTGGAAAGCTGGTTCACTAACTTAGAACAAACGCCACTGAATCGTAGCCAACAGTTACCAGCGCCGTACAAACGACTTATTGACGGGATGAAGCAAAACTAACTACGAGAGATCGACTGGAGAACTGACAATTTGACTAACAATAGACGACTGCTTAACTGTGACAATAGACGGATCGAAACGCACCAATTACTGATTACGAGTCTTCATAGCCAATAACACCGCGGCTTAACTGACAGACGACCAATAACATCTTGACTTTATTGACCAATCAGATCAATAACCAGAGTATATAATACCATCAACTGACGTGAGACAACTCACTTTGACTCTGAAGATGACTACCGCACAGGTTGTCGAAACGTCAGTCACTGTCAACAACAACAGTCCTATTCAGGACTACATTCACCCGGACGATCAAACTCAACCTACTTTTATTATTATTATTATTATTATTATTGGCATGCAGGTGATTAAAATTTAAGCCATGCTTATCAAAAAACTGTTATCACACACGGTTTTTTTTTGCATAAAACATAACTGCACTCTTTTCTCATAAAATATGCCAAGAAAAAAATAGGATCACTGCATTTGGAGTCCGGTAATTACTCTACCACAGGGTGTATTGGCTAGATTTAGTCCTCGGAGTAGCACAGAAGGCATTGCATTAAGGCATTGCTTAGGGTATCCCTAGGATCTGTCACTACTGCAGAAAGTGGATGCAGATGTATCTCCAATTACATATGCTAGGTGAATAGACACAACAATTAACAGGCTACTAGAAAGAAGGTTTTTTAAAATTCAGTAAAGTTGCCAAGTTACAGTCTGAGTGATTCGGTGCAAACCAACAAAGACAACTCTGCAAAGATGGCACATTTTGCAAACGTTTGTCTGGTAAGGGCAAGTTGTGGCTCCATCGTACCATGCAAAGGTCGTTGAGATTATGCGACTTTGTGTCAACACTTTATTTCAAATCGGACTAATCACAAACTGTGTAAGAAACTAGCCAATCTCAAAACACTGACATACATGTATGTCTTGGTAACTCTGTGGGATTCAAACATGACATTGTGCACTAATTCTCAGACGGCATGCTTTATACAGAAGGTTTAGAGTGTCTGCAAAGATCTTTGACTTGTCAAAGGATATTCGTTTACTACATTGTAGGTCTTTATCAAAATTCAAAGAATTGTGCAGTTGTCTACTGAGTAAATGTGGTTCGAGGAACTCAACTGAAAAGGAACTGAATCATGATGCATGTCAACTTCAACTTGAGTGTTATTATTATTTTGTACATGTCTAAAATGTCTTCTTCTTTTCTGAATGTTCTTCAAAAAATGATTTTTCTACACTGTAAGTGGCGCCAGGGTGCCAGAGCAAACTCATGAGCATCATCTGGTGCTCCTTGGTTTGATGCTGGTCTCACTGTGTGCTCTATTACCATTTTCCCTGTTTGGGAGTTTCTCATCTGAACCTGAAGAATTACCTTAATGCCATTCTGATACAGCTGTTTCAGACAAAGACTCCTCTGAGGACATAATTATGTGCAACAGACATACATGCAAGGTACTTGTCCTTGTCTGACTAACTGATGATAGTTGACTCCCTCAGAGCATAGTGACCCTTTAATTTTTTTTTTTTCTGAAAGAAAAATGAAGAGCCATGATTTAGAAGCCAACAAGTAACCCACAATTGTTTGATAAACAAGCATGTACTGCTCATACTGAGTGTAAATGATTGGGTTGCAGAACAATATCACAATGCTAAAAGCTGAAAACACTCTTTTCGAACAGGTGTTAAAGTAGAAAGCAGAAATGCCTCTTTCTGTCAAATTATCTGCATTTGCTTCACTAAGACTCTTTTAAGTGTAAATAAAAACTGAAATAAATTAATTCCCCTGTCATTCAAGAGCAGAATTGATAGTGTCCCACAGGTCACCAGGCTCTAATAGAGCACAGCCATGACTGAACTGTACACTTAAACTGTAAAACCAGTCAGAACCTGAGAAACGTTATTAACTCATGAAGGCAACCCACATGTTGCTTAGAACAATAATTAATTAATAGTGGTTATTTGGCATGATAAAGCAAAAGCATTTACCGTAAAGACTTGCAGATAAGCCGCACTCGCAGATAAGCCGCACCCCGAGTTTAGCAACTCAAATTTTGGAAAAAAAAGTTTTTCATGAAAAAAACTCGAAAGAAATCCAAAGTCGAGACTATGAAGTGTTCTGTCTTCATCCAAGGCAAACTCGCCAAGAATTGATCCAAAATTACCGTACTTTCAAGTCTTACCCGTAATTTTAGCTCTTTAGTAGAATAAAAATAATGTCCACCAATTATGACATATGATTGATATTATTCTGGTATTTGTTCACAGGTATTTCTCCATTCAAGGCAGTTTTTCCATAGAATTTTTCGCGTAAATTTGTTGTTTTCTTGCTTGCATGCACTGTGCGGTTATTCGAAGCTGTGTATTCGATAGAACGATGGAAGACTGGACCACGCTATTCTCGAATACTCGAGAATAGCGTGGTATTTTCTCGCTCGTGGAGGATAAATTACCCTTGAAGTAACAGGCCGTCGTCGACACTGTAAACAACTTTGTGGGGGAATGGAAATTCCATGCTGTGTAAGGTTCTCCTGTTCGAGAAAAGCGACCATAAACCGTTTAAAAGACCTGTTAAACAAGAACGTTTAACGGCAAGAAATGTAAGCTTGAAATAAGCTTATACTCATCACCAACGGCTCTTTTAGGAGCCACCAAACTCGCAAAAGCAATGACCAATACTCTCTTGTTGTTGTAATGTAGCATTTATTCCAGTATTATGCCATAAAAGTGTCCATTCAGGGAAATTCCCATCACCTTTCCCAAATGGTCTCGCAGATAAGCCGCACCTACGATTTTGATCGCAAATTTTTGGAAAAAGGGTGCGGCTTATCTGCCAGTCTTTACGGTACTCGCAAAATGAACTGACAAAGATCTCTCAATATCATTGAGCTGTACAAAAGGTATAAATAATGAGGTATTGTCATTTAAAATGTGGAACAATAATACAGTAGTCATTCGGAATGACACTAATTATGCTTCAAGATCTGGCAAGTGCTGTCACTTGCAAAATGAACCAAGATTAAGATCTCACAATATCACTGGACCATATGTATAAACCATAAGAGTTTTGACAGCAAAATTTATGAAATAAGAATCATTTGTCATTTAAATGTGAAACAATAATTACAGTGGTCACTCAGAATGACACATATGCTTGAATCAAGATCTGGCAATAGTGCTGTCACTCGCAAACTGAGTAACTTTGCTATGCCAGAAAATATCAAGCAAACATTCATTTTTGACGTTTGATTTTTACACAGAGAACAAAATGGCGGCAAATTTAAATCTAAACTCCAAATTTACTATTAGGAAAAAAAGTGAAACAAAACCTGTGTAAACTTGATATTTACTCCACATTTATGCCACCCTTGCAGAAAAGTAAACTTTCACTTTTGAACAAAATTTGCACCGAGAATAAATAAGTAGCTACATTAGTACCGTTAATTTGCAATAGATTTGCTCAACTAGCAAACTTAGGCAAATCTGTTTTTTCATAATAAATTATAATTGCATGCAGTAAACGAAGGCCAAACTCGAGACGACAGAAGTTTCAGGGGGAACAATATTTTTTATCCAGTTGCTTACGGCCCATATGAGAATTGCCTATTGTTGTTCATAAATTAGCCTGTCAAAAAGATTATTAGCTGATTTATTTATTTGTTATTTATTTTCAGGTCAAAGGTGTGTGAAAAACGAATCATCGAAAGAGTGGCTTTCAGACAACTAGAACAAAGGTAAGGAAAACTTTTGTTTTTTAAACTTAGTTCTCTTGTCATATATATAATATACAGTAGCAAACACCCTTTTACAAAAAAAAAAAAAGCGCTACCAGAATTGCTAGCACTAGCTGCTCAGTAATCAGTGGTGAAAGACGTTAAGTGTTTTAAATGCCATTTATCGAGGTTCATCTGTATAATTCATTGTCTGAAAAATGTGTTCTTAGATATTTAAATTTATTGTAGCAATACAAGTCAGTAGTTTCCGGCACCACTTTGGCTCAGACATTATCTTAACCATCTACCTTTTTCTGATATTAAATATTATATCACATGTGATAAATATGAATTGTACGGAAAGAAAATCATCACTCGTACAACCTTAAGTACAGCTAACTATTACCGAAGGTTCTTTGATCTAAACACAAATAACATGCGCCAAACTTGGCGAGGAATTAACCACTACTTGGAAGTTTTAAATAGAAAAACAGACGCAAGTTTGTTGACTCTTTTCTACTCAATCAGAATGAGGTTTCGGAAAGTCATCCGAAGGAAATCAGAATGTTAACCATGACATTCTGTTAACTAAACTTGAAAATTACCGTGTTAGAAAAGTAATCAACTCCTTAGGATCATATATAACTGACCGAAAACAAACCACGCAAGTCAACGACGACGTATCTGGGACCCTACGTGTCGTGCCATAAGGCTCAGTCCTCGGACCACTCATATTCCTACTTCACTATTCCCCTTTCGTCTATTTTCTGGCAACACCAGTATAATATGTTTAAATAATAATCTGAAGAAACTCGAGTTTGCCAGCTTCAACGAATGGCTAAAGGCCAATACATTAACCAAAAAAGTCAAATTTTATCTTTCTCCCCCAACAAAAGAAAATGCTCTTTGTTCCTAGGATCTGAATTCTCACTTGACTTCAGACAAACGCCTACGTATTTTAGGCTTTAAGAGGGGGTGTTACTAAACAGAGTAACGCAGTAACGAGTAACGAGTAACGGAGTAACGAGAAAACGAGTAACGGGAAAAAAATTCAACAGGTTAAAAAAAATCCTAAGGAAAGAAAAAACATAAAAACAGTTGTAATATCCTAATAATGACCTTTACCAATCTCAAAAAATATGTGTATTCCAAAAAGTGCTTAAAACAACGACGTCAACGCCCCCCCACCCCTCCCCCCAACCTACCCCTCCCTCCAGCAAAGTAGAAGGTGTTTTCGTGCAGAAAAAGTCACCTGGCTACAGCTGTTATTTGCAAGTGAATATGCCTACTGTGATCCAGCAGATAGAGTAACAAAACGTTCCGTTTATCGTTCACCTTAAAAGGTTATTTCCTACAGCCCAGGATCAGGAAGACTATTTTAAAAGAGCCGAGTTTCTGAACAATTGTCGCAAATCATTGAATATTTACAACTGAACAAAACTGCATATAGTGGTTTTAAGTCACTGTTCATGAGTAGTAGCCGGGTATAGTAGCATCACCAACATCGACATCTGCATCAGTAACATTGATTTCCGTATGGTTAGTTAGATAACGCTGTATACGTTGTGCTTATTGAGATCATGAAGAAAAGAAACAGAAAGTTTGTTTTGTGACGCATTCTTTTTCAGACACGGTATTGGATTACCCCAAGTTTCATGGTTTCAGTGTGAACGATTGTGATAACTAATGGATTAATTAAATTTTGTAAGAAGATAAAGCAAAAAGTACTTCTTATGCCAAATGCAGGCCCCTGTTCGTAGTCGCAGGATGGTAAAAACCGTCTGCAAGTGTCCGCACTTCAGCTCCTACTGTACCAAGTCTAGAAGACACGACTATTCCTTTCCCGAAGGGATCATAAGTCTTTGGGAACGAGGGCTCTTCTACGATTTCAAAATACTATTAGTTGTCGCCATCTCAGCTCAGGCGTTTCATATCAGTAACACGCCAATTCTTTTTGTTAAGTTTGCCGCAAGCATAGTCTGCTACACAGCCGTTTTTCGTGTCGTCAGGCAACGCTCCCCGAGCGTTGCGTGACCACACTAAAAACGGCTGTGTAGCAGACTATCGCGAGCGTGACAAGAAGAGGAAAAAGTCCCTGACAGAATTCAGTGCTGACAAGGGCGTATAGTAGCTACCTTTAAGCCATTAAGCCCAGGCTTCACAAATTAAAATTTGGTCCAAAATGAGTTCATGAATTGCAAGTCATCAGGGAGTGAAGTTGCAACTATTACAGGTACCAATGTCTGTGACGATTACGCAAAATGCATATTTCACAAGGAAACTCTGTCGCCGGCGAATGTCATTTTGGTTTTCCTAGTAGATATGTAGGGGTCCCCTTTGCTTACTTTTGATGACCTACTAGAATCATTTGGGTTCAAAACTTTTGAATTTGGAGGATCTCAACTCCAAAAAAAACAAACCGGCCGTTTACTCCTTGTTTGTTCAGTGTTTTTTTCTTGTTTGGTTTCGTTTACATTTTTTTTTCTCGGGGACCCTCCAGACTTATTCGACTTAATGGAATTGACTTTGAAATATCAAGTAGCCAAGTGAATCCTACAAAAAAAGAGTTAATTTCATGCCCTGGCAGTAACTAATTTCCTACAAAAAAGAAATTTTCCTACAAAAAAAAAGTTAATTTCATGCCTTGGCCTGCTTCCCGTGTATTCTTCATTGATTGATGTAAAACGCAACTTCAAGCTAACCCATGCATGCATTTGAATGTTTCTTGACTTTACTTTACTTTAATTGAAAATCGATCTAAAAACTAGTCTCGCTCTGCTATTCTATTTTGCCGCCAATATTCAAACTTCAGAGTCTTTGCATCGGGAGGTTATTTTTAAACATGATTTATAATTCCTTTTAAACCGATAGAAACGTTCACTATAATTAACTTTTGACAGGTAGCCATGATTAAGTCGAATCCCTTATTTTCGAGAGGATGAGTAAAAGACATTGAAAGTTGAGCAGGAAAGGTAATAACCTCAGGAGTAATAAGCGAGCAAACTGTTTCTAAGCCTTGGCAATCGAGTACATGCAATTGGTTACTTGATAACCGTAATAAGGGCCCAACAAGGTTCTATTATTTTCATTTAGCAATATCTGGTAGAGCTATTTCTACTAAGAAATGAAATAATCGTGGCAATAAGAAAGAAAATCTGTACCTCACCTTCCTCCATTGTTGCTCCTAGGTCATTATTAGGATATTACAACCATTTTTATGTTTTTTCTTTCATTAGGATTTATTTTTTATTTTTTTAACCTGTTGAATGTTTTCCCGTTACTCGTTTTCTCGTTACTCCGTCACTCGTTACTCGTTACTGCGTTACTCTGTTTAGTAACACCCCTTTAAGAGGCTGTCTCAGTAAAAACCGCCCACTCAATTTCGCGTGAAAAATAATTTTGCCTAGACTCTGGCGAGTGAAAGGCTTTATCGAGACTATAACTAAAATAGGTTTGCTTTGATTCACAATAATTTTCCGGCCGCGCTGGAGGGCGCCGAGTATTTTGTCCCGCCACGGCCATTTTGCACGTCTTGAAAACTAAAAATTTGACATTTTTTGCGGCGCTGTAAAATGTCTGATTTGCACCATCTACCAATGAATTTTATACCTATTTATAGGTAAACATCTCTAGTTTTACCTGAAAGTAATAGTTATCCGCTAACTTTAGCTAGAAAGACGAAATCAAGCAAAATATGACCCCAACTAATTGGGTTTTGCTAAAAGCAGGCCCGCGGCCCAGAGGCCCACGGCCCACGGCCCGCGACGGCTCAGCGGCCTGGCGGCCCGAAGGCCCAGCGGCCCGCGGCCCACGGCCCGCGACGGCCCCGCGGCCCGGAGGCCCGGCCCGGATTTTCCACAGTTTTTTGTCCAGCGGTAAATCCACGCGCATGCACAGATCTGCATCAGGTTTGGGCTTGCAAAATGGACGACGGTGAGTTTGAATTTGTTTACCATTTTAATCATTTGAATCCTTGTTTCTGTTTGTTGTTCAGATTAGAACGTTTTCATTCTCTGTTCATTCGTCTCTTTACAGAAACCGATAGCACAATAGAGGACTTTCATTATCGAACGATGTAAGTTATTTTCAAACCATACTTTGAAAGTGAAAATATCATAAGTAATAACATATGTGAACTGCGAATCTTTTTCTATACAGAGACATGTCAGTCTTTACAGGAACCCTACCCCAAAAGGAGAGCTTGTTCTCAAACCTTGCTTTCCGGAATACGGTAAGCGCCCTGGGCGCTTGTTAAGTTTTTTGTCCTCAAGGGCGGTGGGCCCTTATTCGAGGCTGGGCGCTTCTTAAATTTGCACCATTTTTACAAAACCTTTCCAAACTGTTGCCTGCCATTGCACAGAATTACCGTAAGATCATCTGATTACAAAGTGTGAATGTAATTGCCTGATAAACTGACAAACGCAACTCAGGGACAATTCGCAGTTCACATATCTCATTATTTAGCTTAAGAAATTTTCAATCTCAAACTGTGGTTTGAAAATAACTTACATCGCTTGAGAATGATCTTCCTCTCTATCGGGTTCTGTAAAGAGACGAATAAACAGAGAAAGACAACGTTTTTCACTTAGCAACATGCAAGGAAAGAAAGGATCGAAAAGGATTGAAATGATTATTAAAATGGTAACCGAATTCAAAATCACCGTCGTCCATTTTGCAAGCCCAAACCCGATGCAGATCTGTGCATGCGCGTGGATTTACCGCTGGACAAAAAACTGTGGAAAATCCGGGCCGGGCCTCCGGGCCGCGGGGCCGTCGCGGGCCGTGGGCCGTGGGCCTCTGGGCCGCGGGCCTGCTTTTAGCAAAACCCCAACTAATTGCCTTGGAGCGAAAGGCCAAAAATGACCCTGTTTTAAAAGCTTATTTCTCATTTTTGGGACATAGTTGAAAGCTCTAGACTAAATAGACGCAAAGATGGGCCATCTGTTATTAATAATATAAAAAATCCCATGTACGATTTCAGTATTTTAAAAGTTATGACCGTTTGTATCAACGCGTATGCGAGCTAATACGATATTTTCAGATTTAGCGTAACGGATCTATCTCAAGCAGATTTTGTCAAAAGTACGGCTTACCTAATTCATTACTGTCACTGACTCACAAATTGAGCCATATTCCAATCCCTGAGATGCCGGACTCCATAAAATTCCAGTAAATGTGCTTTAGAAACTGCTGGTATGCGGCCAGTTTTGAATCCCATGCTAACAATCCGAAGTTCAAAACAGGTGAAATTGTGTCACGTTTCGAGCTAAATAGCTCGGTAAAACAACCATTCAGCGGTGAAAGTTTGCAAGAGAATCCGAAAATCAACTAGGCAGGTTTCATTCTGGATCGGAAAATTGAGATTTCAGAGCTACAACCTCGACTAAACCTTCTACCGTCGATTGCATCTACCCGTGAACGCACGCGCTTAAAACATGTTTTCACGTGACGTCAAACTTCTGAGTTTCAGGCGTCAAACTTTGAAGTTTTCCCGCCCAAGAGAACAGAGTGAACCACGAGAACACCGACTCTACCGACTCTACCGACTTTACCGTAGGAACTTCACATTTGGGCGGGAAAACTTCAAAGTTTGACGCCTGAAACTCAGACGTTTGACGTCACGTGAAAACATGTTTTGAGCGCGTGCGTTCACGGGTAGATGCAATCGACGGTATTCTGCAAGGTCAAATGCGGGTTGACACGTAAAGCGGGAATGTTGATACCCGGAAATACGGAAAACCGGAAATGTGGAAATCCGGATCATCTGGAAATCGGCAAATCTGAAATCAATCAGAAGCCGAAGGCAATTCCAACAATTAGAGACAGCTGCATTCGTTTAGGGCTTCTTTGAGACACGTAAAAGATAAAACCTTCCAAACCGGCGTAGCTGTTTGATTTTCATTGAACTGAAACGCAGTTCGATTTCCTTTGGCAAATAGGCTCCATAAGAAACAGTAAACATCATTAACCGGTTACAAACATGCTATATACGCTAACATATCACACTTGTGACTAATACTTAACAGAAGTTGGCTATATATCGAAACTGAATGTATCGAGATCTAGGAAACCGAGCCAGCTCGGTTGTCTGGGCTTATTAGTATA
Organism: Porites divaricata; assembly: GCA_038088405.1. NCBI lineage: Eukaryota > Metazoa > Cnidaria > Anthozoa > Scleractinia > Poritidae > Porites > Porites divaricata. The sequence goes on from JBBMOI010000008.1 coordinate 5,316,012, forward strand.
GAGGCACTTGAAAATCGCTTGTTAAGAGCGGTTGAATAGTCCTGGCCGCTGAGTAAGTTTATAAGAAACCAATCATTACTTAGAGTGGGAAGGGGAAGGCTTGAGAGAATGGGAGGAAAGCCTTCTTCAAATTTTACTGATCCTCTTCCTGAATCTTCTCCCGTCCCTTTGACTATTTTTACAACAGAAACTAGATTTTCCTCCTCCGTGTCCTCCCAAAGTTTCCCTAATTCATCACTGGCACTGACTCAAAAATTCTCCAATATTTCATTCAAAATTCTAGTAAATACACATTTGAAATTACTGGTATGCGGCCATATTTGAATCCCATGCTGAAACTACCGTAAAATTCCGAAAATAAGCCCCTCCATGTATAAGCCCCCCCCAAACTCGTAACACAATAACCCTCCGTGAAATCGCCCCTCCGAATATAAGCTCCCCCGGGGCTTGTACTTGGAAAATTACCCTCAGATACAAAGTAAAACAAACCAAAAACGGTAAATTTCCTTCCAACTATATAAGCTAGCCCAGTCGATTTTGAAACGCAAACTTCCCTCCGTACATAAGCCCCTCCGAATATAAGTAACTCCAAAAATAAGCCCCTCAAAAAGGGCCTTTGAAAAATACAAACCCCGGGGCTTATTTTTGGAATTTTACGGCATGTCACGTTTCGAGATAAATAGATGGGTTATTAAAGAAAATAAAATAAATGTCCAGAGGTAAGAGTTTGCCCGAGAATCAAAACATCAGGAAAGCAAATTTCATTTTGGGTCAGAAAACCCAAATTTATCCCACATGCGCGATGTAGGATTATTTTTTCGACCATTTTACTGTGTTTTATAGCTAATCCTAAAACAAAGTATCTTAGCGCTTTTCTTGGCCATATTGCATCGGATTTTTGGTCTACAAAATGGGTCGCCATTAGGACTTGCCACTAGTGTCACCATTCGGTGTAAATATTGGTCTTAACAGGTGTACAATTTTGATTCCTTTCTTAAAGCTACTCTGGATTATTAAAATGGGAGTTTCTTGCAACCATACCCTATAATCCAAATGACTTTCCTCTGTTCTCATCGCGTTATCCGCTATCCAAGTTATCCGTGATACCGAAGGAAAGATGTCCCCTTTGGAATAAATAGCTGTTTTAATAATAATAATAATGGAAACTTTATTTGTGTTTTTGAATGTACAATTGTAAATCTCTTTACAATAATAATAATAATAATAATAAAAATGATGATAATAATAATAATAATAATAATAATAATAATAATAATAAATTATTATTATTAGTAGTAGTATTATTGTGATTAAGATAATGATAACGATAATGGTATTGATAACCCTTTACGCCCTGGGCAGCTTTTTAACTTTTTAGCAACCATTTGAGCCCAGACAATCGAGCTGGCTCGGTTTCCTAGATCTCGATACATTCAGTTTCGATATATAGCCAACTTCTGTTAAGTATTAGTCACAAGTGTGATATGTTAGCGTATATAGCATGTTTGTAACCGGTTAATGATATTTACTGTTTCTTATGGAGCCTATTTGCCAAACGCAATCGATCGTGGATTCAGTTCAGTGAAAACCAAACAGCTACACCGGTTTGGTAGGTTTTATCTTTTACTTGTCTCAAAGTCGAAAAGAAGCCCTAAACGAATGCAGCTGTCTCTAATTGTTGGAATTGCCTTCGGCTTCTGGCTGATTTCAGATTTGCCGATTTCCGGATGATCCGGATTTCCACATTTCCGGTTTTCCGTATTTCCGGGTATCAACTTTTTCCGTTTACGTGTCAACCTGCATTTGACCTTGCAGAACCGGTTGAATAGAAGGTTTAGTCGAGGTTGTAGCTCTGAAATCTCAATTTTCCGATCCAAAATGAAACCTGCCTAGTTGATTTTCGGATTCTCTTGCAAACTTTCACCGCCGAATGGTTGTTTTACCGAGCTATTTAGCTCGAAACGTGACACAGTTTCACCTGTTTTGAGCTTCGGACATCCTCGGAGAACCCAGGGGCAGATAGTGGGGATGAGGAAAAGTCTAAACGGGCGGAAAAATATATGGCACGAAGAAAAGTAAAGAACGGCGAGAAGAGCCCCTGGGGACAATGTCTTACCAGACCAGTTCCAAACGGTCGCCGCCGTTCTGGCTTCTGATTGGTGCCAGAAAACTTGTGTTTTTCTGGCACCAATCAGAAACCAGAACGGCGGCGACCCTTTGGAACTGGTCTGGTAAGACATTGTCCCCAGGGGCTCTTCTCGCCGTTCTTTACTTTTCTTCGTGCCATATATTTTTCCTCCCGTTTAGACTTTTCCTCGTCCCCACTATCTGCCCCTGGGTCTCCGCGGATGAGCTTCGGATTGTTAGCGTGGGATTCAAAAATGGCCGCATACCAGCAGTTTCTGAAGCACATTTACTGGAATTTTATGGAGTCCGGCATCTCAGGGATTGGAATATGGCTCAATTTGTGAGTCAGTGATAGTAATGAATTAGGTAAGCCGTACTTTTGACAAAATCTGCTTGAGATAGATCCCGTTACGCTAAATCTGAAAATATCGTATTAGCTCGCGTACGCGTTGATACAAACGGTCATAACTTTTAAAATACTGAAATCGCACATGGGGTTTTTTATATTATTAATAACAGATGGCCCATCTTTGCGTCTATTTAGTCTAGAGCTTTCAACTATGTCCCAAAAATGAGAAATAAGCTTTTAAAACAGGGTCATTTTTGGCCTTTCGCTCCAAGGCAATTAGTTGGGGTCATATTTTGCTTGATTTCGTCTTTCTAGCTAAAGTTAGCGGATAACTATTACTTTCTGGTAAAACTAGAGATGTTTACCTATAAATAGGTATAAAATTCATTGGTAGATGGTGCAAATCAAACATTTTACAGAGCCGCAAAAAATGTCAAATTTTTAGTTTTCAAGACGTGCAAAATGGCCGTGGCGGGACAAAATACTCGGCGCCCTCCAGCGCGGCCGGAAAATTATTGTGAATCAAAGCAAACCTATTTTAGTTATAGTCTCGATAAAGCCTTTCACTCGCCAGAGTTTCAGGCAAAATTATTTTTCACGCGAAATTGTGTGGGCGGTTTTTACTGAGACAGCCTCTTAAATCCTGGGGTGATTATTGATTCAATCAACAAGTCGATAGGAAAGTCGCTACTATTCGACACTAAAGGGCCTTACATGTACGTCTCATTTACATTAGTCGTAGGAGGACGTCGTACCCTTCTTCATTAAATCTTATTGTCTTTCGGTCATACTGATGCCTATTTCTCAGAGATTGTAACTGTTTAGTGTATGATATCTATAGACACACTAGACTGATCCATGGCTACAGAACTAGTAGATCTGCCTTGAACGAAACCTTAAAGTTAATTTCTCTAGAAATTTCACGAGAAATGGTATTTAAATTTAGTACCCTATTCCTTACTCAATAAAATATAAAGGATTCACTTCTGGATTTTCTCAGTGCAGTCTGTTTATAAAGTTATTTTCTACATTATCCTATATAGTAAGTTAATTATACTTCATAGTTATGTCTATTTTCTAATCCTAACGTAGTTATTTATTTCGATAAATAACTACGGTTAAAAGGTTAAAACTTTTTATATAATGTCATTTTATTTCATTTATTGTATTGTAAGTGTGGGTTTGTTGTCTAGTTCATTCTTATCGAATAATGTAACGTAAATATGATCAAATATCTCTTTCTTTCCTCCCGGCTCGATAGTTCTCAATTATTAGTCATTGAGTTTGAATAAAAATCGCTGTTTTTGTTTTATATCTCGTTTCTTTATTCTAAAGATGATGGTCCGTGATGAAGAAAAGAGATGGATTGTTGTTGGAATTGCCTTGAACAAGGTTGCTGCTCCTGTTTTGCGGGATACCGTCAAACAAGGAATGGACACCAACTATGCAAATATGGACAAACATTGTCAAAGTCTGACCCCTCCTTGTACTCTAAAGTCATTAAATTATGATCTGGTGCGAACAGATCCAATCTTCAAGAACTTGAAATTTCAAAATATCAATAACAACAATCTTGTGCATCGTTTATGCAACTACAACTTTAACATTAATAGCGCCGTAGACTTGGCCAAGTTGTATCTGCCAGGTTATCTGGCTCAGTTCTCAGCCTTTGATGAGTCGCTAGACCTGACAGCCATCCTTCACCTGTTGGGATTTAAGATGTACATGCCGGCGCCTGCAGCTGTGTTCTCCCTACTTACCCAGGCGTCCGCTGATGATGTCAGGAAAAATGTCAGAAATACATGGGGCCATTTTGATTTAACCGCGTGGACAGATGCCCTGTTCAATGACTGCTTTGCCAAGCTGGAGACATTGCTGAGAAGTCTGGGATTGGGACCTGCAGAGGAGAAAAAAGCATTTGAACAGCTTGCTGATTGGCAAACAAAAGGTAACAACTTCCAGCCGCGATAAGGTATAAAAATGAAGGATATATAGATAAAAACTGAACAACAAAAACAGGTCTAAAAATTATTTTCAGCAACGCTTTTCTTACAGTTCCGTTTGCCATTGTCAGTTTTAATTAATCAGAAAGAGATTGAGATTTTACTAACAATAGTGATTTAAGACCCTCAACAGTTCCAGTTGGGGCCTGAGTGCAGCAGGGGTGTTACCTAAAACAGGTTAAAACAGGCTTAAAAGTAAGGTCAAAAACAAGATTCAATGGTGATTCAAAATAGGTTATGGCTTAATATAGGTTTAGATGTATATTGTATGTGTAAGGAGTAACATAACATATAACGTATTATTCATTCAAAATATTTCCCCGATTCTGATTGGCTAAAAGCACACGCATGATTCACCATAACCAGCTACTGATGACCAAATTTGGAAGAATTTTGCGTTTAATGAGCCGATGACGTCAAAACTGCAGCCTTCTTGCAGGTTAATGAACCGTTCACCGAGAAGACCTGGGGACGAGGTTGAGTTGTTTTGGTTGTGAAAACAAAAATGACGGACGTTTCACTCGTTTCAAGAGTAAGAACTAGGCAAAATAATACCTAAAAACATTGCAAGAACAGTAAGAAGACAACAACTCGAAGGGCGACATCTGCTATTTGGAGAATATTTGTGGAGCTGAACAACCCTAAACGTGCACTACCGAAGATGAACTTAACATCGATGGATCGATGGAGGTAAGCATGTTTTTAAACTAGGAATTATTTTGAATGAATAATAAAACAATTATTGAATTCGGCTTTCGTATCATATGAAGAATTGTGGAGATCTCGGAGATACTAAGCCTCATTCATTAATTGTTAAATAACATAAACTTTACTTTACCTCGAATTTAGAGAATAGCTCTATTGAGCTAATATTTTTTAGTAGGTCTAAACGAAGCAAACGTTGTTGTTGGGATGCTCTGAAAAGAAAACTAAATTGAATTTCAGGGTTTCAGAATGCAAAAGTACAGTGGTTCGGATGGGGTTTTTAAGACAAGGCTAGAAAAAGAGGTCCAAAGCTACGTAACCTCTGAGCTAGCTTGATCATCCTTGTCTTCTTCACACTATACCTATATGTAAATAACAGCTGTTATAGTGTTATTTTTATGGGATTTAGTAAAAAATCTAAAAATAGGTTCATCAGACGGGGACTTCGAAACAGCGGACGAATTGGTCTTTGGGTAAGTTTCAGAAAAAAAAGTCCACCATGCCACGGTCCTTTTGCTTTTAGAAAGGACATATATTTGAAGGTTGTTTTTCTCTATTTTCAAACAACAGAAAACTGATTTTTTTTTGTCGTCCAGTGTTGGCTGGGTTTTACTAGATACTTCTACAGACTAACACCTTCTAGTTTTATTGTTTCCTACAGGCTGTCAGTTCATCTTGGAAAATTCTTTGGTAAAAGATACTCTCTGTTTGGTACAAAATGAAGTAAGGAATCTCATCAAAGACTACAAATCTATGGAGTCAAAACTGAATTTTGCGGAAGAAGATGTTGCCATTCTTAAAGATCAGGATGCATGCAATAAAAAGATGTTGAACGAGAATACTGAACAGCTTAATGCACTAGAAGAGAAGCTAATAGAAGTTTCAGAAATTGGAAGTGAAGAGATTAAAAACGTTTTGGAAACACTTCTGTCTATCGAGAAAAAGTTATCAATGCGACTTCAATCGGTAGAAGAAGGTCTCGCTGATACAAATGACAGAGTAGAACAACTGGAGCAAAACCAAGATCTGTTAAATGAAAGATTTGACCAGTCTGATGACAAGGTGGGGCAAATCGAAGATGAACTAACAAAACTAAAAGAAGAGACTAGTAAACCTGGTAAGTTGAGATAGAATAGACATTCTCATTATTTCCAGTTGAGAATACCGTGGAACCTCGCTCTACCGACACCCGCTTAGTATTGCCCAGATTCTCATAGAAAGTCAACCGCGCTAATGCGGACACTTCACTGTTAACTGTGTGCTGTTATGAGCCTTTCGTTAACTTTTTAAAGGTACAGTACACCGTATAGGAAAAATTGTAGACGTCAATTTCAGACTGTTTTGGCATCAAACGAGTTATACAGAGAACAATTTTGATAACAATAAGCGATTTTTGAGCGTTTCCGTTGATTTAAACTACTAAATTACGGCGTTGTGTAGGGTAGAGCTGTTTAATTGGACGAGGCTTATGTCCTCTTTTATTTCTTTAGTATTTTGTTATAATAAAAGGTCGAAAAAGGTGTATTTTTGACTTTAATAACATTATCCGCTCAATACGGACCCCCCGTTAATAGTCCCGGACACTCTCTATGGACCCTTCAATGTCCGTATTAACGGGGTTTGACTTTATTATAACGTTTCCTTCATGCTTATCGTGGAGAATAAAAAACTGATAAGTATTGATTTCTCCGGAGTAATGTGAATAATGTGAAATGTGATTCCAGAAACTTGGGAAGGTTCATGTCGATTCCAGTTTCCGAGGCTCTTGAATCCGGTTCAAACCGTCTTCCCTCAATCCCTTCTACTGAACACAGTAAAAGGAATAAACTGTAAAGCGCTCTGGCTCCCAGGCAATGTGTGAGCTGTTGGAATTGGTTTTAATTTTAAGGAGGTGATACAGCTAAAGAATCCTTTGACTATTTGTCACGGGGTCAGTTGACACTTTTTAATCAAAACTTGGTATCTTTCCTGTTTCAATAGTTACAAATGTATTTATCCGAAGTGTCATTGCTTGTTTGATAAAAAGGCTCTGATTTTCTTTACCCGTCAAGTTCATCAACACCAGTGTTTGTCATTGCTTGTCTGTTTTTGTTAATACCCTTTTACTCGCGAGTTTTAATCACGTTCAGTTTTACTAGAAAATATATACATGTATGATAAATGCAAATTTACTTATAAAGTTATTGAAAAATAACTTATGATTTTATTATCTCTTAATTTGCAGATGAATTTGAAGGTTACTCAATCATCAACAACTATGTGTTTCCAAACGTCCGTAATGTTGCTGTTGGATCCTCTTCTCTCTCGGTGGAAGGTCAGTATTCGAGCTCCTGTTAGCATCAAAAACTTGTACTTTATATTCAAAATAGTCATTAATAATTTATAAGCCCATTGACCTATCAAATGGTCGATGATACATCACGTGCAGTGACATTATATCTGATAAAACCTCTACTTTATTAGTATGCGGTGTTTTATCAGATATAATGTCACTGCACGTGACTCAATATTAAAATGTTATATCGACTGCAGCTGCTGAAGACCCTCAAAACTGCACAACACAGCCTTCAATTTCAAAAGAAGATCTCGATCAGGAGCAAATGCAATACAAACAACAGCCCGAAGGGAGAGAGTTTGCTTGGAGGCCATGCCCTGGAAAAGGTGTCCTTGTTAATGATGGTAAGTGAGTAACAGGGATTTACATGCATAAACATTTTTACAAAAAGTAAAGTATAAGTCTTGCCACCGCGGCTGTGATGGGCTGGACCATTAGAAATAACAGGAGGTGCACGAATTTTTTTTAGCCCACTTGTCTACATGATTTTTTTTTTCGGTGCCACTTCTTGAAGGACTTTTTTTCAGACAAGTTTCCCTTGCATAATTGTTTTGGGAATTGCCCACCCCCCCCCCCCCCCCCCCTCTTCGGTTATTTCTAATGGTCCACCCCTTACTAATTTTTTTATTATCATTGACGACAAAGTAACAACATTAATATACATAAATAAAACTAATTACAGCATTTACACAAACAAAAAAGTAAATAAACAAGTAAAAAATATAAGAAGTAAATAAAAGCTTGTCAGTTGCCACACATAATTAAAATTGTTTGCCACAATTTTAATTTCGATGCCATACTGTTGAAAAAGCTTACGTAAAAGTTCTCCTAAATTAGGTTTCTTTGCGATGTTTTTGCAAGTATACAAGTATTTCTTTTGCAATAACACCAATAGTAAAATTACGAAAATTATTTGAGACGGCTCTTTTATATCTTTGCGCTAATTAGATGCCAAAGATATCGATGATGTGATGAAGCATAAACATTGAATGTTCCTACAATATTATGGATACCCTTGAACATCGCAGACAGCAAGAGACATTCTGGTGCACAATAATTTTGGCTTCTCGTTTCTGGCCTTATATTTAGTAGAGCTTTGGTAGAAAATTCGCTAAGTTTATTTTTTATTCCGACTCTGATTTTATTAGATGGAAATTCCACCTGGACAGTTGAGTCATTTCTGGAAAACCCAGATCAGTTCCTTCAAGATATGGACAAGACCACTGGCATGGTTAAGAAGGAGAGGGAAGTTTTCATTTTAAGTGCAGTGCTTCCATATCTTGAAAAATCCTGGGAAGAGTGCATTACCTCAAATGACCGCGAAGAAGTCTGTAAAATTTTGGCAAAATTAACTTGCAGTTTAAACAGTGGTAAAGTTGTCAGACGTGCATTGGAGCAGCTGTTTCATCTGCTCTGCAAAGAAAATTTTGGCGGCAGCAACGAAAACTTGATGGTTGTCGAAGAAACTATTAGATCTTCGATTTTATCATCCGAGAGATTATTTAGCAAGGATGAACATTCTGAGCAAAACCTCAAACTCTTTGTGTACAGCCGTATTTTATGGTTAATTTTAAGGCAACAAGTCTTGCAAGAAAAGATTCTTCTTGTGGACAGGAAAGACGATCTGAGAACGATGCAAGAAAAGCTAATACGTTTGAAGACCCAAGGCCGAAAGGATGTTTTTCGTTACTCACTGGAGTTAATCCAAACTACCATCTCTCATCTTTTGACACTGCACAACAAATCAACAGCGACAAGAAAGTTAATTGTCTACCTGAATGAATGTCAAGAGTTTTGCAGAAAAAAAGAAATTGAAAGCGAGGATTTAAAGGTCCTTCGGAAACTTAATCAGGAGAAGAGTAAGTGTTTCCAGCTAATTAAAAGAGATGAGTGGTTCAATTTGCACTATATACTGATTCACCTACACGGAATGGTAAGTCATTTCTGCAACAAATATTACATAATAATCGAAAATTAAAGTTGCTGAAGCCTATCTACGGACTTCATGCTGATTTCTTTTAATCTACTAAAAGTTTTCCATCGTGCGAAGAAAATTATTTTAACATGCGGTTTTGCCTCTAGGATCAGCAAAAACTAGTACATCTTACATGAATCATCGCTGTTGGATTAGAATTTAATGTTTAATCGGGAGTTACCTTGCGAACAGGGGCTACATTTTCGCGGTATGAGTTGGCGTGCGAAACGTAGCCTCTGCCGACAACTGTTCAATTTTCTATCGTGCATGCGCGAGACTCGTCACGCAATTCGCAATTAAAATTCGCAAGCAATGTACCCAGTGTCTTCGTTCCCCTTGACCAGCGGTCGGGAAACAGTGACCCTGGAAAATCCGATTGGAAGTCCGAAAATATCGGATTTCCGGTTGAATTGTGCATGTGTGGCCGCAAAACCAAACATGGCGTCCCCTTCAACCGAAGAGGCGGTCAACTACGCTTTGAAAACAGTTAGTAAACAAAATATCACGTTGAAAGAAAACAACTTTCCATTCTCAAGCTTATTGTACTTGGTAAAAAAGATGTACTCGCTGTTCTGCCAACGGGGTTTCGTGAATCGTTGATTTACCAAACCATTGCACCATTTGCTGACTTCATAGAACGTGAGGAATCAGCTGAAAGTGACAAATCAATAGTCATTGTAATTTCGCCTCTTAATGCGCGCGCTGATCAAAGACCAGTTGACAAAATTAAGAGAAACAGGGCACAGAGCGTGCATTCTGAAAGTCGATCGTGTGTACAGCGCTGCAAGTTTCGTTCGGGGATGATTGTATCACGGACACCAAAAATATTAAGTTTTAGTGGCCTCCCCCCGGTTTTATATGTGCAAAGAAAACAAAAAACTCATAGAATTACCGCACAGATGTATGAAATGAACGTTCCCACCAAAAGAAAATGTGCTGATCATTTAAATCACGACACACAAAATTTTCGTGGATTTTGACCTACCGCAAGATTATGAAGACCAGACTGGAATAGGATCTTTACAGATTTGGATGTAGGTTTCGGCGGCGGTTGTGGAAATAGTCCCCGTGGAAGCAGTCTCGTCGTTTGTGCAGTCTCACGGCTGTCTTTTAAACTAATGTTATGATTGAACAAAGACAAACTGACAATAGTCAGTGTGAAGTCGCGAATCGAGCTCAATAAACGGTTACATTATACGCCCTTAGTTCCGTTAACAGTCCTCCTACTAGTCCGTTCTACACTGTCCTATATGCAAATCCAGTTCCTCTTTTCTTAGAGCGTTAACGCTCATTTCGCATCTAATTATCCCACATTAAGTTTCTTGAGACCCGACACTACATCTTTCCCCTTTTTTCTAGTGTGGCTCAAAGTCCCTGTAAATAGTGTTCCAAGTAGACGTTCTTGCACGTGCTGATCTTCTTGGCCCGCCTACTGCAGTATCGTCTGGCTGCTGTTGATGTCCCTCCGTTTCCGTCGCTCCTGGAAAGTTACGTGGACCGCCAATCGTCATCTCACTGGATGTGCCGAGGTTGTCAGGTTGCAGACGCAAATCTTCCCTGGCTCCTGTTTCAGTTTCTTCCGCACTGTATGTATCCAGACCTTCTTGGTCCAAATCCACAGCTACGTACTCATCCTCCCTTGCGTGCTTCTGCAACTTACAATGGGATGAATTCCGGGATTTAATCTCCCTACCCCTTTTCACAGTGATCATACTTCCTTTCACGCCTATTACTGAGAAGTGTCGGGGGTCAAATGCTGGGGTGAGAACATCTGTTTTGCTCAGCTTCAAAAGAACTTGGTCTCCAACCACTATAGAGCTTTCCCGGGCGTTCCGCCTCTTGTCCGTGTACTCTTTCATCTGCTTCTTTTTAGACGCGTCTCTTTGTCTGATTGGGTCATATGGAATTTCTCCTGCGGGTACGATCCTTTCCGGTAGCTTCCTCCGTAGCTCTCTGCCGAACATGAGCATATCAGGGCTTTCCTTTGTCGCCGGGTGGGGCGTTGCGCGGTAGCTGCCAACCGTTCTTTGCAGTCCCTCCCGAATGCTTTCCCTTCAAGTTTAGAGGTTCTCGCACTCTTCTTGAGGGTTTGCATGAAACGCTCCACGTCACCATTAGCTTCAGCCCACCCAGGGGTGACCTTTCGGTGTCTGAATCCGTGTTCCTGAGCAAAGTTCGCAAACTTTGATTCATTGAACGGGGGCACATTATCCGTTTTGATCTCTTCGGGGATTCTGTACGTGTTGAACACGCGCGTAAATAAGGGAATGACGTAATCAGCAGAAGTACTTGACGTAAACTCAACGACTGGATACCTGGCATACTGGTCCCAAAAGACCAAAGCCATGTCTTTGTTTCTCAACGGCCCCGCGAAATCCACACTGACCTTTTTCCACGGACCCCTTGGCAAGCGAGGCATTTCCCTACATGCTTTTCGACCATTGCGTCCATACCAGGAAACCACACATGGGCTAGGAGTAACTGCTTTGTACGAACAATCTTTTGTTGGCCTTCGTGAGCAATCTTAACCATGGCTTCCCTGAGTGTCTGAGGCACTACAGTGCGTTCACTTCGAAGAACGAGCCCATCAACTACGGCCAGTTCATTGAACACGTTAAATTACTTTCTCAAGTCTGCGTCTCTGAGGTCTATATTCTTCTCTCCGACACACTTAATCAATTTCTGTAATTCCCTGTCATTTTCCGTTGACACGATTATTTCTTCCTTGCTTATCGCCTGTGGAATATCATTTTCCATTACGAAATTCACGTCATGCCTGACATCTTTAGTCGTGCCCAGTTCCCTTCTTTCGCTCTGCTCGAGAGGAAGGGGGTGCTTTGATGTGTAGTCTGAGATGTTGGTCTTCCCTGGCCTGTATTCTACCTTAAACTCATAATCAAGCATTCGCACAGTCATTCTCTGCAATCGTATAGACGTTGCATGCCTCGGGTTATTAAAAATGAACTCCAAGGGCTTGTGATCAGTGACAACTATGAATGGCCTGCCATACAGGAAGACGTGAAACTTTCTACACGCGAAATCAGCGGCCAGTGTCTCCAGCTCGATCTGGGAATATCTCCGCCCAGCGTCTGACAACGCCCTGCTCGCATACAGTACCACTCTCCAATAGTCTTCATTCGGACTGCGCTGGACTAACGTTGCCGAGATCCCCAGGGGACAACCATCGACATGTACTTCATGATCAGCAGCAGGATCAAAATACGCTAAAACTGTATCAGCACTTAGAGCATTCTTTAAAGCTTCGAATGCTTCCTGATGTTTCTCTTCCCACTTGAAAGCGTCAGCTCTAACCAGTGCCCTCAGAACATCGGTTTGTGGGGCGTAACTCTCCATGAATCTTGCATTGTAATGGGCGGTGCACAGAAACGAATTCAGTTCTTCAGCGTTGCGTGGGGGCTCAGCCTGTTTAATGGCCTCTACCTTCCTGGGATCAGGGGAGGCCCCTTCTTTCGAGAACACCATTCCATAATACAGGCACTTATCCTTATTGAATTCGCATTTATCTTTGTTGAATGTGACTTCTTTCTCTCTAGCTCTCTTAAACAACTTCTCTAAATGCTGATCATGTTCCTTTTGGTTCCTGCCGAATACGAGGATATCGTCACTGATGTTGATGCATCCCACTATGTCGCGAGTGATTTCTTTGCTGACAGTTTCTTGGAATATCTCCCCAGCGGATCTCGTACCAAAATTGAGTCTCTTGTACCTGTAGAGACCTACATGTGTCGCAAAAGTAGTGATGTCGCGGCTATTCTCCTCCAATTCCAGTTGGTGGTACCCATGGTTCATATCAAGATGAGAAAATACTGTGGCCCCATCGAGCTCATTTATGATGTCATCAAGTGTAGGCATGACTGTGTGGGTTCGCGGAATGGCTTTATTTGCTTCCCTCATGTCCACATTCAAACGTATTTCATTGCTGGACCGCTTCGGCGTTATAACTACCGGCGACACCCAACTGGTAGGCTTCTCTACCCTCTCAATTATGTCGTCAGCCTCGCGTTTCTCCAATTCTGCTTCCAGCTTGGGTCTTACACTGAACGGTATTCTCCTGTGGGGCTGCGCAACCGGTGTTACTGCGGGGTCAACGTGTAAATCTACCTTCACTCCTTTCATCTTTCCGATACCGCGGAACAGATCAGCGTACTCTTTTAACAGATTGCTTGTGATTGTTTCCTCTCTTTGGACCGTGTTTGCCACCTTAAAAAGACCAAGATCCTCCGCGGTCTGGAAACCTATCAAGGGCTCACTGTTCGTATGTCCCTTTATAACATGAAACGTGGCAGGGGCGATTCTAGTGTTCGACTCAACAATGGCCTCAAATTTTCCCATAACCTTCAGTGGCGCCGACGGGTTTTCGTTCGATTGGTATGCACGCAAAACACTCGATGACCTTCTCAATGTCACTTTATCGGCCAGTAACCTCTTGAATGTTATCTCGTCCATTACATTTACAGTGGCCCCTGTATCCACCAGCACTTGAAATTCACGATTATCCACTGTCACCTTGCTCACGGGCCTGCGGCCCTGATTGTGTTCGACCGCTCCAACTTTCTCAATACCGCAAAGGGATTCCGCATCGCTACTATCCGAGTCCTTTTCGACTGCTTTCAACACACCCCTGTCTTCTTTTCCTTTCATGCTACAACATTTGGCGAAATGATTCATTTTGTTACACGTCAAGCATTTCTTTCCCCGGGCTGGACATTTCATCCTTCCTCCAGCATGTGGAAAAGTTCCACCACAAGAAAAACACACCTTTCCAGCCGTCTTGCTTTGTGCCTGTTGTCCGAGCGTATATAACTTCTCTCCTGGATTGGTGTCAGTTCCATGGCTTTGTCGGTCTATTTCAATTCTTTCCGCTTGCTTATCCGACATTTCCTGGGCTCTTGCGAAATCCAGGGCCTCCGTTAGGGTACGAGGTTTGCTAAGCAACCGCCGTCGGACCCGCCTCGATTTTCCTTTCTCTATTAACTGCAGCTGAATTTCAACATCACGCCAATCCGTCGGAAAATCGCATGGACCCGCTGCTTGTTTCAGGCGAGTAGCGAAGTCATCGTATGACTCCTCTTTCTCTTGAGTTAGCTGCCGAAATTGGTGTATGTTGAATAAGTGGTGTTTTCTTGGTTCGAAATATTCCATGAGTTTCTCGGCGGCGGTTTCGAAATCCTCGCCGGTGTCTTCTAGGGTGTCAAAAATGTCTTGTACTTTCTGTCCTGCACAATGTAAGAATAACGCTCTTTTCCTTGCTTTATCCTTTATGTTCATTGCTAACGCGTAAACTTTAAATCTTTCCACGTATTTTCTGAAGCGCAAACCCACCGAAGTTGGATCCATATCGGGGTCGAATGTTCCGTAATTCAGGTTTGTATCGAAACCAGCCATTTTCCAATTAATAGAATAAATCCTCGTCGCCAATGTGAAGTCGCGAATCGAGCTCAATAAACGGTTACATTATACGCCCTTAGTTAGTCCGTTCTACACTGTCCTATATGCAAATCCAGTTCCTCTTTTCTTAGAGCGTTAACACTCATTTCGCATCTAATTATCCCACATTAAGTCTCTTGAGACCCGACACTACAGTCAGAGAAATTATTTCTCGAAAAATGTTATTCGAAAACCCATAATTTTTTCATTAAAAGCAATTCGCGTAACGCTATTAAACTGGATCGTGGAATCCTTTCACGCAAGTAAAAGCGGCCGACGACATTAAATTTAAACGCCAAAATCCGTCTCAAATCGGGACATATTTTATAAGTTTTATTTCAATTCGAAGTCAATGTACAAAACATCTATGAAACAAATATAAATACGTAAATTTCCATAGTCAAAAACGGAATTCCCTCGGCCATTACTGTGCAAAATGTACCAGAAAATTCTTTAAAAACCTTGCTGCTTTGGTTTCTTTTTACAACAGTATACAAGCGCTCCACCATGAAGAAACCAACCGAGTCGTTACTTCGAGTCGTTACTACTCCCTCAGTGAGGAGCGAGAAAATGACTCGAAGAAATATGGTGAATTTCAGGCTAGTTGAAGACCTTGAGGTTCAATTTCTAACAAAAAAGCTTCTTTTCTTCTTTTTCCATTAAAAAAAAAATGATCGATGATTCTTTTGAACTTTCCGGTTTCCATCTGTGTTTTAAAGCAGTGCATTTAATATAACCTTGCACACAGCAAAGATCAACGCAGTATCTATTTTCTTTTCATGGCAAACAAGCACTACCATCTGCCAAATTAACCATTTACTGTGTCCTGTTCTTTAATTCCTCTTCTTTTGTAGTTTGCAACACTGTTTGTCAACTTACTTTGCGAAACGTGCAAGTTTTCTTCCACGTTCTCGGTTAAAATAGCAATTTCTGAGGCGCTGAAATTATTTTTTCTGGGATCCTACTAGGTATTATGGGATTATCACACACAAGCGCTGCGCAGGAACCCCCTTTATTTTATCTTTTATAATGGGATGCTAACTGCGAGTTAGTCGCAGTATACCCGAGACTAACTAACCGGACCTCTAACCGCGCTTCGAACAACGCAATTTTGACCCCAAGTTAACAAACCTGAGGTTAAGAAATTTAACCTCCAGTTAGGCCTAACTCGAGGTTAATTTACCCCGTCTTTAGAAAAACCCGGCCCCGATTTCTGGACGGATTTGAACGGTTGTCGGCAAGGGCTACTTTTTGCACGCTAGCTCATACCGCGAAAACGTAGCCTCGCTCGCAGGATAATTGAGATTGTGCCGATTCCAGTGGTATAATTCTCTTTCAGAAATAATCAGTTTTTTAGTCCGAAGGACAGATTTCATAGCTTTGTATGAATTTTTAAGTTGAAAAAAGAACAGAAATTATGGTCTACCTCCACAAGGCTTTCTGGGTAACCCATCGAGGCTCTCTTGCTCTCACTTTAGATATTTCGGAAAAGGGTGTTTATTGCCGTTTTCTCGTGTGTGTAACTGTTTTTTTAAATTTTTTTTTCAACTTGATGTGTCTTTGTTATTTATGTTGTACAATTTTTCAGTTTGTGTAATAAAGTTGGTTATGTGATCCTCATTGCTACTTAATTTATATACTCATGTTTATTCATTCATTTGATTGTTTATTCTTGTCCATCTCTTTAGGTGCACAGTGAAACTTCAGAAACCGATAAACGGGCTATGAACCTCATTAAACTGGTAACTGATGCATGTTTAATGGAAGGAGGTGGAGCCGACTGGAGGTTTTGCCTACTGGCATCGTCAATCTTCGTTGAAATTACGAACAACAGCGTCAGTAAAGGTAATATCTCTTTATTTGTACCGTTTTGTCTCTTTTGACCATGAATCAGTTTGATACGACGAGGGGAAATAAAATCGCATAGAAAGCAGATCCTTTGAAATTAATCTTGTTGAAAAACCAAAGCTGGATAGGCATATAAGGATGTGTATAATACTTCCTGGTAGAAACTGAGGTTGACGAAAGTGTTTGCTTTTAGGAAAACCGTGCTTTGATAAAGCACGTTTAAAAGCGACGACGCCATTATTTCGAAGCTTTTAAAGTAACAAGGCCGATCCGTGGTTAAGTAAAAAGGATCACTGTATGAACACTGCAAACTAGAAGAATTAAGTAAACTTACGTATGAGTATAGGGCAAAAAGTTATACTATACACTAGACTATACAGATCTAACTGTAACATATTTTGACGTTTAATCTTAACTGCTAAGTTTGATATGTATAGATTCATTAAGATAAGTAGGAAAATGGAATCAATTCCCAAATTTTAATTGGTTATGGATCATTGTTCCATCCAATTTCCCAAAAGAGATGTCAAAGACTTGCCGAGTGGCAACGGTAGTGTGATCATCACTGTAAGCTATCCAACTCAAAATTCGACCTCAACAGTATTCTGTTTGACTTTCCTTCATCTTTAATTTGCGACCGTATCCGTCGATCACAATCAAAAAAGGTACTTTAATTATTATATGGCAAAGCCAGTCTTACTAATGTTGGCAAGTTCGTGCGCTTTGATTGGTTCTTTCTCGGTCGGGATTTTGAAGAACCAAGCCGTGTACTTTTTTTTATGGAGCAAAGCCGTCAAATTCGAAAATTTTACCGAGAATTCAAAGATGGATGAAGAAGAATATTAAGACGCACAGAAAAGTGCAAACACAAAAAAGAAGACGGCTACTGGTATGAAAACTCTTCTCCGCTACATGAAGGCTAATGGTATGAAAAATGAGAACACTGAAAGCTTATCTGCGTCCGAGCTGGATCACCTTTCGGTCGAAATGGTTTTGAACGCCCGCAAGAAAAACGGATAAGAATATGAGCCAGCAACAGTTTCCAGTTTTCAGCGCAGTATGCAACTATACTTAAGTGGGAAGAAATATCCATTTCACATACTCAAGGACAATGAGTTCGAAAAATCCAGAAAAGTCCTTGCAGAGAAGCGAAAGTCACTTGTTCACGAGCCGCACGGCAAAGGAAACAAACCGCAAGTTGCTCAGGCCATTGACGAAGACGATGAGGACGTCCTTTTTGAAGCAGGAGATTTGGTGACTCCAATCCAGTTGCGCTTTTAAGAACTGTGTAGTGGTTTTTATCCCTATACTTCGGTTTCCGAGCAAGAGACGAAAGTCGTAAGTTACGCTGTGCTGACGTTCAAGAAGATGGCCAACAAGAGGGTTTGAAGTAGCAACTTGCTGGACTACAGACATCGCAGCAAGTTCGACCACCAATTCACTGATTGATCAGTCAGCGATCAACCCGTTACTGTCTTCCACTGGTCATGTTTTTACAGGTGCAAACATAGGATCCATCAGCGGGTGCACATTCCAAATATTTCATGGTAATGTATAAATTGTCCAGAATGAAAGTTTAAGCCGTTTTTGCAATATTCTGCCACAGGATCTGACACTGCTTCATGTCAAGATTACGTGGACCGGTACGAATTTGTTGAGGACTGTTGAGTGTTTGTCGGAGGAAACTCAAATTATCGACTTCTTTACACACTGTAAGGGACTGGTCAAAAAGTATAGAGGGTGGGCCAGAGCAGAGAGGGGGTGGGTCATGAGGTTTTGAGCCTTGTGCAAGGGGTGGGTCGTGCAATTTTCAGCTACCCTTAGGGGGTGGGTCACCCTATTTTATTACATAATTAGGCACACTCTACTGATACTAACGAGACAGTTAATCACACTAGTTATATGAACACAGCCAGCTGGAATTATTGCTAAAATACTCATAAACTTGTTGCGTGAGAATATGCAAGGGGTGACAGGCCACACATCTATACCGGTCTAAAACCCTTTGTTGACCTTTTTGGCTCCAAGGAGCATGTCCTTTAATGATTTTCCTTTCTTGTAAGGAAATGATAGGTGGTTCTTTAAAAATTTAGCGAAGGTATGGTTGGTCTTGTATAAGATTTTACTTTTTCATTCAAGTTTTCTTTATAGTAGACACTGAGGGTTGGTGTTGTGTCACGAATGGCAATACTTGTTTTTCCTCCTTGTTGTTTTGTTTTAGGAGTTTAGACTCCCTTTCTGTGAATTTTATTTCTGATAGTAAGTTTTCTATCAAAGGTTGTGGGTAGCTTTTCAGTTGAAATTTGAATTATTTTCGTCAAAGGTTGTTTCTGAGGAGTTCTTTCGAAGGATTCTCAAGGCTTCTTCTTTGACAAATCCTTTTTGCGTATGTACAGGAAGGTTTCCGTTTGTTTAAAATGTGTCTTTACATCAAGGATAGATTTTTCGTTTAATCTTGTGCCTTCGTAATTACAACCGTGTCTAAAAACACAGTCTCAGCGTCAAATGTTTTGGCCGTGAATTTAATAGTTGGGTGACGTAAGTTTGCTTGTTCAATGAAGGCCTCGATGTCTGGTTTACTTATGTCCTATAGGGAAAAATATCGTCTATGTGGCGTTTCCAAGCTGTTGGTTTAAAGACGGTTTTGCAGTTTCATTGGTTTGTAGGTGGTGCTTTCCATTGAAGTGGGAGAAATTTTCTTTGAGGATTAATTTCTGTCATTAATTTTCATTTCCGGCACGTAATGTGTAGGAATAGGTTGTCTTTGTAGAAATTTTCATATGCTTTACAGATAATTTTAATACCCTCGTTTTGCGGTATATTTGTGTTTAAGACTCATAACGTCCATCGAAACAAGAACTGTTCGGCCTTTTACATTTGTCTTTTCAATGAAAGGTATGATATCTGTGATTTTGATATTGGTTGTAGCACTGTATCAAGAAATTTTGTCATGCACAGAACAAGGTTTTCTTGGATGATTAAGAGGAAACCAAAAATCCATGTTTTAATACTAGGGCGTGGGTCATGTAATTTCCCACCTTGCTTTAGGGGTGGGTCAGTCTTTTTTGTGTCAAAGGGAGAGGGTGGGCCATGTGATTTTTATCAAACACATTTCTAAATGCTCCGGCCCACCTCCCCTATACGTTTTGACCAGTCCCTATTATCGCATTATCTCGAGTGCCCAAGGCACAAGCCTTGTGGGGGGTCTTGGGGGGGGGGGGGGTTATTTGATATGGTCACCAGTGATAATTGCTATACGCTATACTCGATCCCTTTCCCACATAAATGCACCAATCAAAGTAAACCCCGACCCCCTCCCTCCACGCCGGGATATGTGGGGCTTTGGTAGGGATTTGATCCGTTACTGGCAGCTCTTGGAGTCCCAAGTAGGTGGGGGATTCGCACGTGTTTGTCGCTCCTGTCTGTAGGGATGTGGGGCTTTGGTCGGGATTCGATGAAATATCCAAGATGGCGGCTAGTCTTCCTGCAATGATTTATAGAAATTCCAAGATGGAGACCATTGCTCTTGCAAAGACTTCTAGGTATAATACTCCACGTGGAATCAACATTGTAAAATGAGTGACAGGCCCGCGCGACTCCCTCGCTCGTGTTTTATCTTTTATCACAGTTTTGCTCTTAAGAGTATATCCTGTAAAGACCACCCTTTCTTGTATGATATTAATGGAGGCTCCTCAAATATTTCTTAAGTAATGGCTGGTTTGTTATCAAATGCCATTTACTCATAAAAATGTGTTTCAAGTTAGGTACTGATGGTTGAAATTGCGTTACAAAAGGCAAGATGCGTTTGTTTCTCTACGCTTTTCTTGGAGAGTTTGTTTCCTGTCCTCAAAATTCACTTCTGAAAGTGTCCTCTGTATTATTAAATTTTCTGGATAACCCCTATCTTGGAGTTTTTCTTCGAAGTTTTTTATCTTCTCTTCAAAACGTTTTTTTGAAGAGTTTGCTCTCAAAAGTCTTAAAGCCTCTTCTTTTACAAAACCTCTTTTTACTCCAGGTGGGTGACATGAGGTGAAATGCGTATATTGGAAAGTTTCAGTAGGTTTGAAGTGCGTGAGCAGATCAAGTACAGAATCTTTTTTAAATCTTTCGCCTTTGTATACGGTTGTATCCAAGAACGTCGATCGTTTGTTTCAGATATTTCAGCAGTAAATCTAATTGTGGCGTGGTGTTTTTTACCGTTGCTCAATGAACTTATTTATTTCTTGACTACCGACGTTCCATATTGAAAAAAATGTCATCCATTTAATCTTTTCCAAACGAGCGGTTTTGTGTCGCTTGGGCTAAAGACATCTGTTTCTACTTTTGCCATGAAGATGTTGGCAAACTTGAAGCTACAGACATTTTAGAGCCCATAGCCGTGCCATGGGTCTGTAGATAGTTTTTACCATTAAATTGGAATGAGTTTTCCTGTAGGATTAGCCTTAGTGCTTGTTCAAGTAGAGGTGTAGGGATAGGAGTTTTATTCTGGTAGAAGGATGTGTAAGATCTACAAATTGTTTCAGTCCCCTCCTCGTGTGGTATTGTTTGTGTTAAAGCTCGTTACGTCCATGGAAATAAGTATCGCCTTTTCTGGTATTTTAGTTTTCTCAATGAAATTAATGAAGGCGGTCGTGTCACTTTAAGGTATGACTTTTTCTCTTGTGCAATGGGCTGAAGTAGCCTGTCAACAAATGCTGATAATTTCTATGGAGGACCTTGAGTACCCGAAATTATCGGGCAACCAGTTGAACTTGGTTTATAAATCTTTGTAAGACGGTGTAGAGTATTGGGATACGAGGCGGGCTTGGTGTATCACAAAGCCATTTTCTAGTCATGTCATCTATGTGGTTTTTGCGGTAAAGTTCATTAACGAGTTGTCTAACTTTGCAGTCTGTCTTAATTACCATCAGTTGTTCAAGTTCTCTGTAATGGTCTTTGTTGTTAAGTTGAGTTTGACCTTCGTTTATCTTATCATGTTTGTTTAAAATCATAGTTACTGTAGTTGTGCCTTTATCCGTCTTCTTTAAAAGATTAATTTTAGTGTTTCTTTTTAAGGCTTTAATTGCCTCACGTTCTTCAGGTGAGAGATTATCCTTGGGCTTTGTAAAATTCACCTCTGCAAGCTGTACTTTAACCTCTTCTAAATAGCTTTCAAGGGCTACTGACGGTTGGATTTGCCGTATCCACGTTGATTTAACGTAAAAAGGGTGAGGTTCCTTATCCGGCCCGTGATAAATGTACTTTAGGGTGCGTCTCTTTACTAGAATCCGAGATCCGGTCAAAGATCCGGATCATTAGGATTTTTCGTTAGGAAAAGAAACGATGTACCCAAAAAAGGATTGTTTTTCATTCATTTCCATAGAAACGACCTACAATATCGACGGTATCCTTGAGAAACAATAACACGGCTGCTGAAAAAATTCCTGATCTTTCTTTGTATTCTGGACGGTTAGGTCAAGGATGCTGCTTTAGACGGGCCAAGTGAAATAAGATATCTGGGGGAATATTGTAAGACGTGCCGGCAAAGTTGTGTTACAGTTTTGTGTCGATTTTTCATTGTGAACTAGTAAAATGCAGGTCCTGTTTGTACTACAATTTTACCATCCCGATAAAATCGATCGTTTAATCCATACCTCGAGTTCAAAAATGGTGCTATAAATATTAAAATTGTTTCGAGTTACCGCTGGCTGTATTCACTCTTTTCGGATCCGTACGGATCGTGTATTCAAAGTATCTGGTTTTGGATATGATCAAAAAATCCACCTCCGTCGTGGGTCATTTGGATCAATAATCCGTTTTTCGATTTTAGTAAAGAAACGATATATCCGTTTTTGGATTAAAAATCCGGATTTGGATTTTAGTATAGAAACGCACCCTTAGTCTCATTCTTCTCTCAAAATCCTCAAAGGCATCTAAGAGTTGTTGTCTAATTCGTGTCTCATTCAGTACAGGACATTAGGAATATATTTTAAGCCCTTTGTTAGTAAATTTCTCGCTATGTGTTTCCTGTTAGCCTCTAATTGTGTTTTTTGTGCTTCTTTTATTTGCAGCAAACTGGCATTAACTGTGAACTCAACTGCTTTGTGAAATTTCATTTTGTAAGGGAAAACAACTCACATTAGGAAACATGTTAAGTTTTCCCAGGGGGTGGCACAATTCCTGCTATTTTCCATAAAAATTTTCTCCACGTGGAGGGGCATTTGTCAGGTTTTGTTCGCTATTCAGAAGCAATTCCTATCTATATCCCGGGGTGGGGAGGGGGGGAGGGAATAGGGAATAGGATACTTTGACTGGTGCATAACCGTTTTATTTCATTTGAAAGCCAAGGAGCAGTGGAACTTTAAACTCTCTTTTTTTAAGTGCATGTAGGTCTGCAACTGACAAGAGTGACTGCTTCCACAACTCCCAAGCTTTTATTGGATCATCCATGTGTTCTATCATGGCCCAGGGTACCATCTCAATATCACTGAGAAAGTTTTCAAGGACAAACTGTTTGTATTGTCTAGATTTAATGGCCCGTGCAAAACAACTTAGGACTCGCTTGCTCCCGAGAAGCGTAAATCAGACTATGATCACTACAGCCAACATGGGATACTAATCAGTGAAAGGTTCCGGCAATTCTGCTTTTTTACAAAAAGATCAACTCTACTACTTGAAAAGAGCAGAAACATTAACTTTCTGCATTCACTTTTCATAGAACAAAGTTCAAAATTGTTATCTTTTTTGTTAATGCTAGTCGATTAGGTGAAAAGTTAAAAAAAGGTACCTTTTTCGAAAAAAAAGCCGGGCATTTTGAGCTTTCGAGCGAAAATATTTTAACGTCAATATTGCTCGCTTTTTATCCATTTCTCACTTTACCAAACAAAACTTTATAGCGAGAAAAAGGTACCTTTTTTGCAGTTACAAGCGATGTCATCAAAAGCGCGAAAAAGGTACCTTTTTTGCGGTTACAAGCGATCTCATCAAAAGTGTGAAAAAGGTACCTTTTTGGCGGTTACCAGCGATCTCCTCAAAAACGCGAAAAGGGTACCTTTTTTGTGGTTAGAAACGTTCCTCTGAAAGCTGTTTCAAATCCTACTGATTGACAGATTGTCAACCTTTTGGCGCCATTTGTTTTGCTTGAATTGACTGACCTACTTGTCAAGAGACAAATATGGCGGAATATATGGAAAGCAATGTCACTCTAATAAGGAATCTCATTAAAGAGAATAAAACGTACAAACATGTCAGTGAAATTCTTAGACAAAGCTTTCCAGAAGTAACAAGAGGCTTTTCAGAAAGAAACGTGCGATTGTTTTGTGCTAAATATGGGATAAGACGACTGAACGATTACGAAGTGTCGCCCCATGTAAGGGAATCCGGATTTCGGAATCCAGGAATTTTTTGCTTCTGGAATCCGGAATCCTGGGCTTTGGAATCCGCAATCCAGCGAATAAGAATCCAGAATCCTACTAAAGATTGGAATCCGGAATCCAACTTACTAAAGATCCACTCCAGAATAAATTGAGCTACTCTCTCGAAAGAAAAACCATCTATGGAAAGCCTCCCCAGGGTATAGACCTGAATGTGGCGACATAATATCAGCATATCTGGTGTCAAAACAATGGTTCACGAACTCCATATGAAAGGTCGAGGTCACGGTCACATGATTAAAATTCTACAATAGCGAGAGAACCCTTGCTTATGAGCGGCTGGCAGGATCACAAAATTTGGGGGTTTTCAAGGGAACTCAGCGCAGCCATTTTAAGGTATAAATTGAATTGTTACGAATAACTTCAACCTCTCGCTATGTTTGATTCTCTGTTGTTCACTTGCTTTGCTGAACTTTAAAAAATCAAAAGCGATTTTATGCAAGCTTTTGGACCTGGCATAGGACTGGAAAAGGTGCACCTGCGGTGAACCTTTTCTTGAATCTTCCTGGTCCTCCTGGTTCGCAATTGAAAATAAACGTCTACGTGCAACAGTTTATCTAAAAAGAAAAAAAAAAGAAATTCACAGTCTCCTAGTGCCTAATTAATTTGGTCCTAGTAGTTTCGCTGAGAACAGTTTCATGGTTTCGATAATCTTTATTTGAGAAATAAGCCAGGAACTGTCAGAACCGTACCAATCAGCTGTCACTAGAGTAATCACGTGCAAGGACGCGGTGGGTGCCTTTTTCATTCATCCCCGGCATTCGAGTGAAATCTCGCCACCTCATCGATCAGACCAGTTTGTAATTTGTTGTTTGATGGATTTTTATTTTCTGCGTCTTTTTTTTCAAAAAGGACGTTATGGGAAAGCACAAGCAAAAACAAAAGGTTGGGAGAGAAAGGTACCTTTAATACTGTGTTGTGAAATCATAGTACCAATTTTTAGCTGACTGCGAAAGATCTAAACGTGCCAAAGGCAAAGCTGCATGATTTTTCGTTTGTGTCGATCTGTGGACTGTACTGAACGTGGTGGCAAGCAAGTCACAGGTTGTATTCAATCGTTCATGTTGCCATGGAAACCACGGAAACGTCACATTTGACCTGTCAGTCAAACTCTTTCATCAGTATATTTTTTACTTGCCAAGTTTTAGCTTGTGAGCTGCAATCTTTCTCTTGCCTTGATTTGGCAAATGACATATACTCACAAACTGCCAAAACTGTGTTCAGCAACGACTAGACCAAGTAACGGATAGTTTTGGGCTTGCAGACTGTCCAGAGTTAACTTTTTTTCTTTATTTTGACCAGTCAAAAACGTCGAGACATGACAGCCGTAAAAATTTATTTCGTCGATCAACGTGGTCCGGCCACTGTCCGAAATTTATTTTGAGCCATATGTTATCATTCTTAGACAATTATGTGACACACAACTTTAGTCACTTTAGGGCCGCGCTGACCTAGGAGAAGTGTATTTTATTGTATTTGGCTAAAATTCGTGTCTTATGTGTCATATGAGAAAGTGTGAAAGCAATTCAGTTAAGAAGTGATATCTAATGCGTGTGTTCTACAGCTTACTGTACATGTGTCTTTATAAACGAAAGTTTTACAAAAGAGCCGTAACCGAATTTAGTTTTTTGCGCTATGACAATGATTCCAATAAAAAGTGGAAAGAGAACGAAAAAAATGTCCAAATACATGTTAAGAAAGCAAGCTTTCCTTCATGACAGTTTGGAGGCGATTAGCGATTGGAGGCTGTTAGCGTTTTGTTCAATATATTTATTCTATTACTTCAAATACTGTTTTAATGTTCCAAAAGAATTTCCAAACATGTTTCGACGTATCCTGTTCCAGGCGTTCGGATAGGACAAGGAAAACTACGAATGTAACGATATACAAGCAAAATGAACCTTCTATTATATTTTATTAGTGGATAGCAAAAGACTTGATTAACCTGCGCTGGTTTATGATATGGCATAGACAGGAAAAATTCATTTGGAGTTACACACGAACTTTGTTACCGCGTTTTCTTGCAAATTGCAGCTCAATTTTCCCTGGCAATGACTGTACCTTTTCCCATTTATACTTTATTATGCAGCAATCAAATGAATAAACGTGACAGAGTTCTTTTGTTTCTGTTAATTAAGCATTTCTCTGTCAGCATGACTGAAAAGTCTTGAGGTCAGTCTCACTCTCTACTAATCGCTAACCAGCTCCGAGATCCTCAATCCTTAATTATATGGAGATTTGCATTAGATTAAGTGAAGGACAAAATTTAAAATTGCGATATCGGTGTTTCGCCACGTTTTTTTTGCGGTGATGCGGTGTTTGTTATTTTCAGTTTTCGCGATGTTGCGGTGTGGACAGTCCCCCAATGTCCCCCTCCTTATTATACCATAAACCCTTACGGCACTCTAACTGACATTCAACCAGTAATTTATTAATCGAAAAGAAAACAAACTTGTTATGCATTGTAACAACGTCTTTCAATATAGCAAGATTCGAACACGAAAACGAAATGCAAAGAAAAGCATTAAAACAGTAAAAAATTGGAATCCAGCGCTTTTTGGAATCCGGAATCCACTAGAGGGGGGGGGGGGGGGGGGGGGAAGAATTCGGAACTATTTTTTTTTTAATATTGCTATTCTTATAGGTATACCCAGCGGGAGCCTCTGCGGAGGAGAGAGGGAGGGATCGGGATAAAAATGGAACGCCCCTATTCACACAAACTGTACCCTGCTAGCAGAGGCTTTTCCTTTGTGTTTCTCAGCGTCGTACTGCCATTCTCTTCGCGGTTTTGGCTGCTCGCGTTTTGTTTTGGTTGTTTCTGTGCCGAGGAAAAGACCTCTGCAGACAGCCGTTTGGGATTCCTGTTGAGCATGCGCGAGATGAAAATGAGGTTACCATGGAATTTCTGGGTCAAGTGTCGGTAATACGATGCCGCCGCCGGAGTTTGCCCGTCAGTTTCACTTTCTCGTACCTCTGGTTTCTAGCACTTCATGAACAGCCAAACTGATAGTATCTTCAAGAGATGAGGCATCGAGCTTACAGGCTGTAATTCCTAGCTTGGTAACTGATCATCTATCACAGCGTTCAGCGGGGAAATAACGAGTACAATCGGCACTTCGCTGAGGAGGCCAAGATGCTTGGAGACCGATGGAGCTAGTTGATATATCAACCGATTTCCCATGACTCGTTCGTAAACTGACGAATGTATCTTCGCCATTCAATACATGAAACAAAGCTTTGGACTGATATTTAGTCAAAGACTCGATTGAACTGTCTTTAAGGGCTTCTAAAGCCTTTTCAACAGCGTCGTTGAAACTTTCACGGGAAAGACTCGCACTCGCCATGTTGATATGGCGGGCTCACTTTCGCATAGCAAACTAGTACAAAAAAGATGCGCTAGTAGATAAAACCGGTTCCACAACCGGTTTAGTCATGTGATTACCTCCTAGATCTTGGAGGTATCTAATACGCATGCTCAACAGGAATCCCAAACGGCTGTCTGCAGAGGTCTTTTCCTCGGCACAGAAACAACCAAAACAAAACGCGAGCAGCCAAAACCGCGAAGAGAATGGCAGTATAACGCTGAGAAACACAAGAGAAAAGCCTCTGCTAGCAGGGTACACAAACTGATACAAAAAATACAAGAACAAAAACAAGCTTACTTCGTTCACGCAATTCCGAACGATGGAATCCACTTCGTATTCGTTCAGTCGTCTTATCCCATATTTAGCACAAAACAATCGCACGTTTCTTTCTGAAAAGCCTCTTGTTACTTCTGGAAAGCTTTGTCTAAGAATTTCACTGACATGTTTGTACGTTTTATTCTCTTTAATGAGATTCCTTATTAGAGTGACATTGTTTTCCATATATTCCGCCATATTTGTCTCTTGACAAGTAGGTCAGACAATTCAAGCAAAACAAATGGCGCCAAAAGGTTGACAATCTGTCAATCAGTAGGATTTAAAACAGCTTTCATAGGAACGTTTCTAACCGCAAAAAGGTACCTTTTTCGCGTTTTTGAGGAGATCGCTGGTAACCGCCAAAAAGGTACCTTTTTCACACTTTTGATGAGATCGCTTGTAACTGCAAAAAAGGTACCTTTTTCGCTCTTTAAAGTTTTGTTTGGTAAAGTGAGAAATGGATAAAAAGCGAGCAATATTGACGTTAAAATATTTTCGCTCGAAAGCTCAAAATACCCGACTTTTTTTTCGAAAAAGGTACCTTTTTTTAACTTTTCGCCTAATCGACTAGCATTAACAAAAAAGGTAACAATTTTGAATTTTGTTCTATGAAGAATGAATGCAGAAAGTTCATTTTTCTGCTCTTTTCAAGTAGCAGAGTTGATCTTTTTGTAAAAAAGCAGAATTGCCGGAACCTTTCACTGATTGATACTCCCGATAGAGCAAATTTGTTTGGCTCTTTAGTAAGAAACAAATGAATTAGCGTTTTAGAGTTTGATGTGATACGTGTAGGCTCCTTAATTAGTTGAACATATTGATATGATTCTCAGAGCTCAACAAGGTGCATTATTTGGTGGAGATACCATCACGTCGCAATTTCGGTCACCTATAATATTCGACTCCACATTCTCAGCCTCGATTGTTCCCCACAACACCTCAAACTTATCAAATATGTAGTTCTACAGACGTATTGGCGCTGGGAGGTGTATACCAGTTAGAAAGGAGAATGGTTTGACCCCAGGTTTCTTAATTTCTACACAAAAAAAATCAAGGTCAGGATCAACAAAGTCAGACCAAATTTTAAAGTCAATTAAATTGCGAATGTACATGGCAATACCCCCATCTCCTCTGTGACGATCACGCCTAATGAGTACACAGTCTCACTCAAAGCAAGTACATCTAGAGACTGAGATTGAAGCCTTAAGCGGAGATCGTCTAGATGTTTAGGCAAACTGACAATATTGAGAAATGCTATTTTGAAGCCTTTGAGTTTAGGTAAGCAGTTAGTATTCATACTGTTTTTAAGTGAATAAAAAATGTCGAATGACGGTTTTACCATCTCAAAATGAAAAAAATACTGTATTCTCTTCTCTCTTTGTTTGCTACAAAATGATTCCACAACGGTCACCCTATCTCCCTCTTCTACATGCATGTGGTAAACGTTTTTGGGTTAAACTGAGAATACTAGATGCAAGGTAAGGATAGACGTTTTCGTAATTGTGAATTTTCCTTTTCTGGCACAGAAGTGAGAGCGGAGGCTTGTGACTGTTTACTGAATATGGTTAGAGATGAAAATGTGCAGAAAACACCAGAGTGTAAAGTGCTTGTAGAGCGGGCAGGCCCTGATGTTTTCTTTTGCCCAGACAAGGAAAATAGGAAAAAGCTGATTGCTCTACTTTCTTGGGACGAAGTTCTTTCGCTTGACCAACATACTGAACGTCTGGTCTTGGAATACAAAACACAGGCGCTGGAAATCAACCCGAAAACTACTCATGAAAGCATGATCTCTTTCATTAGTACTGGCATGTTTCAAGGAATACCGGTAAGGGCGCACGAGAGTACCACCACACAGCTACTCTTCTAAAGTTTGTAGCTTAAAACCACCATTCATGCACTTGTACTTTGTACACTCCTCGACACAGCTTTATCAAGTTTCCCTGTTCAGTAGTGAAAAGAATAAAAATAGTATAAAGCTAGAGCTAGAATTGCAAATCTTTCAATTTACATTTTAGGGTGCAATCAAACGACTGTTTTCTGGAGGGACAATACGTGGAATAAGTTTTTAAAATCACTGACTCTTGCAATATGATCCTGGTTGTTGTGATCACAGTTTCCATGGAAACATTGTAAATCCATAATGTGTGTGACGTCCGTAAGAAAGAAATTTTGCAAAAAAGTGGCAACTGTGCTCATCAACATATGGGGCGCCCTTTGTAAAAATATTATTTGAGCAAATTTATGCCTTTTTAAAATTATTTGTAAATAATGGTCAGCCATAGAAAATTTATTTATAAATAAGGAGCAGCTATTCACTTAATGATAAGTAAATCGTTATTTGTTGATTAACCTGATATCTATATCATACCAGTCTTCAAAGAAGGTATATATGAATATTCATCAAACAACTTTCTTTATATATAAATCAGGCAGACAATTACAATCCATTATTTATAAATAATGATGTTAACCTATATCCTGCAAATCCATTATTTATAAATAATGAAGTTGACCTGGAGTGTAAATTTATTATTTATAAATCAATTGTTAGAACAATTTGCAGCCTTTTGAAATGATGTCGCAACAATGTTGTAACGCTGTGATACGCTTAAAATCGTTGTTGCAATTCAAATTGTCCCGTGTAACATCACCTTAAGACCTGATACGTTCTGAAGCCGTTTCTCGTCCATCCGTATACAGCTATTTCGAGAAAGGTTGTCGGAAAAATGTACACGCGACAATCCCGAAAGGTAATATGGGATATGATCGATACACTGTTCCTGACGACTGTAGCTGTCGAACCTACTTTTGTTGCTTTCCGTTAGCACTCGCAAACACATTTTCATGGCCTTTCGTGCTAATTCTTTCAAAACCACCCACAATGCCTTTCGGGATTGTCGCTTGCACTTTTTCCGACAACCTTTCTCGAAATAGCTGTAAACTATATGTTAAGCCAGCAAAGTGTAATCCATAGGAACATTCTTTTCCTATCCGAATCGTACGAGACTGGAATAGTCTACCAGGATCTATTGTTGAGGCTGGGAGCCTGAGCCGTTTTAAGAGTGCGCTGAAGCGCTTCCTAAATATCCATTAGTTGTTTGTTTTGTTCATCTACAATTTATTGATATTATTGATCATTAGTGATCCAATTTATTTCTTGTAAATAGTTTTTAAATGTCTATGTTATATTCTATATTGTACATAGCATGTATCTGTTTTTATATTTTATTTAGGGAAACATCATAGGGTCAACCTCCAGTTTTCCTTTTCCTTTTTTATCACTTTTAGTTCATCATCTTGAATAAAACGTTATGTTATGAAAACAAAATGAAGTAGTTTATGCGGCAAAGTAAATATTGGCGAAACGAGAAGATGCATACAGTACTTGTCTTTAGAACGTATTTTAAGTATTTTTGACCATGCAACTTTAAAAAATTATATCTCTGCTGTTATTTACAGTTCCATAACAAGCTATACCTCATTGGAAAGGTCAAGAATTAAACTTTCAGAAAAAAAATATTTCGGCCTCAGGAAATCCATAATAATCCGCCAAAAAAAATAAACAAGGCATATTTGTAGATAATTATTTTTAAAAAAATTTAAGAGTGTAATTTTGCCACAAAAGTTGTATATTTTGTGTAATACAGTACAAAAATTTTTTTCTTCAATATCTTACTAAAACAGCATGAATATCGTCTGTCGGATTATGCAAATGAGGTCAGAGCTAATTAGCATAGGAAAACTAGATACTATAGCGTCACCTCGTAGCCCGATATTTACTTTCGAAAGACGCTTTATTTCTTAGTTTATCGCTGAAATATCGAGTTAAAAACAAGCAAACATGAATTCACTGATATAATTCATCAAAATAAGCAAGGCCTTGAAGGCAAAAAGCTCAGCGTTTCAACAGAATGTGTGCTAGACTAGACCTACTCGGCGAATTTGAAGCAAAGATTCTTATTGTTTTCTTACCTCTATTTTCGCGTTTATTTCGCTTGTTATCCTCCAGAATCCTTCAAAATAATTTGCTTGACTTGTATTTGGTCGAAATTCGTCGATATAAGCTTTCATTCTTCGCAAAACACGCGACAAAATTCTTCCTGACAGGAGCGCAATTTCTACCATATTTGAAAGAATCGTTGCGTGAAGCTCAAAACTCTCCAGGGGCTGGAACTAGGCACATAATTAGCTAAACCTATTAACTTCCTGTCGGCCAAATTTGGAGGCAATCGGAAGTAACACAATTTTTTGCGAGTATTTTTCGCTTTGTCGACCAAAAATGGTCGAAATGTTTACGTTCCGAAGACAATGAGTTTTAATTAATAAACTAAATTAAGGAACAGATATACGACTTTCACGAACTCAACCTCTGTTATAACCTCTGCCGTTTCTGAACACGCCAATAAGACTGGGCATTATCTGTGTTGGAAAGAGGTTTAATTCATTGATTGAGACCCTCACTGGTAGCCTTGTGGAGTTAACGGAGCTATTCACGTAGTGATAATCACTCGGTAAAGTCACTGTGATCATCGAAGTCTTTCTTAATATTCTGGCGTAAATATAGGACTAGTAATTCCATGCAAAAACTGAATGTTGTTTTCGTTCCAAGTCTGTTTGCTATTTTTCTTTTTTATCTGAAATGACCTTACCTTAATAGTCAAAACATTGGGCCCCAAGCAGGGAGTACGGGCAATGCCTGGCAGGTGATTTGTCCCCCATTTTAACTTGTTGCGACCTCGAAGACGAAGCCTATTTTTGATTTTGCCTCAAGGAACCCAATAATAAATGTTTATCGATAGTTTACTTAACAGTTAGAACGTTTATATACAAAGAACTTTTTTTAGCTGTCTGATAAAACAGATTTTATATCCGTATATTTTAATATTCCTATACAGGTCGCTGTCAAGATTCTTAAAGTCAAAAAGCAACATTTGTTGGAAGGAGATGCAAAATTCCAGGCCAGAGACAAACTTTACAGGGAAGCCTACGGCATGAGGAAATTAAATGTAACTCAACACCCGAACTTTCCTGTCCTTATTTGCCATGACACAAAAAGCTTGCCATACCATCTCATTACCAAGCTCGAAACGAAGGGTGACCTGCTACAGGTTGTGAGGCGCTCCAGAGAAAACAAACCTGATCTGTCGCCCACAAAGCTTCTTGGAATGCTCATCGACATCAGCGAAGCCCTTCTTCACTTGCAAAGTTTCGGTTTAGTTCACCGCGTAGTCATGGCAGAAAATGTTCTTGTAGGAAAAACATTCACCTGCAAATTAAGTGGTTTACACTCTCTACAGAAATTGCCAGTTGATTCATCTTCTGAGGGTAATATATTTCACTATTTAAGGAGTGATTTGCGGCACAGTGAATCTTGTCATTGCCTCCTGTCTTGGAGGTTCGGAAATCTATTGCAATGAGCAAACAGCGCATTGACTACTCACACCGTATTCTGTGCCAACGACCTCCGTAGGAACAACGAAATCAAAATTTCTGAGCTTAAGGCCGCGGGAAACACCTTGAAGGCAAAATTTAGCTTGTCGGCTATATCTGTTAAAACGCTTATATCTCGGCTGTTCTGAAGGCGATGTAGAAAACATTTTACAGAGACATTGTGGAATGATGGAAGTTTAGGAGGGAGTTTTTTATTTGGTACATCGTGCTTTCCGGTGCTTTAAGCTAACAGTTGTACCAAATTGGGAAGTCGTGATTTTGTGTTCAAGTTTGCGGAAAGAATAGAAGACAACACTCTGTGATTTTATTGATAAATGATCGGTCAAAACCTCTAGTGAGTTATGTACGGCCGATTTGGTTTATACAATTTAAGGTTTGCGAGCAAGGGGGTGTTTACATGAGAAAACTCGCACCGGTGCGAGTTTCATACCGACATGACTTTTTGATTTCGTATCGCGTTTACATGATGGCTGGGTTATTTCACATCTCGTTATTTGAAGGTACACTTCATGTTGATAAAATGCAGGTATGATTCAAAATCGCGAACATTACGCATGCGCTACCCGTTCCAGTCTACCGGCAGACCGATTTCACACCGAAACGGGTGGTCGTTTCGTGTTTACATGATACCGTTGCGAGATTTCGTGCCGGAGTGAAATTCTCGCCCCGGTGCGACAACCGGAGTGAACTCATGCCGGGGCGACTCGCGCCGGCATGACTTTTTGTGGTGGTATCATGTAAACAAATGTAGAGCCATGAGAGGGAACCGGAGTGAACTCGCCGCGGCGCGAAAGTCGCCCCGGTGTCATGTAAACACCCCCCAAGTTAAAATGGTTTAAATGATAGCAAAATCTGTCATCCCTGAAATTAACGCCTTATATCTTTTTAAAGCGCTCTCTTAGAATTCTGCTCTATACATAACATACTACCAAGTTTACCCCACTGCAGTGCCAGCTCGTGAAGTTTTAATTGTATCTGCGGTGAAATTTTGGACACAAAGAGTTCCACGCAAGATATGTAAATATGGTAATTATGGTAAAATGTTGTTCGTAAGCTCCAAAAGGCAAAAAAAAAATTACAGTACACAGAGTTTTGGTATTAAGTTTGGTTGAAATTTCTAAAGATGTCCTTATTTTTATTGATTCAAAAAAACACAGAAACAAAATATCTTGTAAACCGTTGTGCTTCGTGCATATGCTTTTTACGTGCATAATAATGCTGAGCCCAAGGTGTCCCCCTCAACCTTAAGACCTCTAAAGAAAAACAGCAACTTTAGAGGTAATTTATATCGCCTGGTAATGAGAATCGATATTCAACATCACTTATAACTAAGCAATAGGCCATTTGCACGATGACGTTATTTTACTACTACGACCAGAATCCTTTTCGTTTTTCCTTTCATATTTTAATTTGGTAATCCCAGTGAGGTTTCGATAACAAAATCCCTAATTTGGACAAGAAAGCAAAGTCCTGAAGGATTCTGGTCGGAGTAGTAAATGACGTCATCATGTAAATGGCCTATACTGAAGTACAAGCAATCCAAGCGAAACCATATGATCATCAACGCCACCACAGTTGTAGTTGATCGAAATCCGCGTGTAAAGAACCTGCTCATTGAGACAAATGGTGAGCAAGCCAGTGCCACCACCTTTGTGAATAACCGGCTAAAGTCATATTCTATTGTATTTTAACTTATCAATACATTCCAGGTTTTATAACCGCCGACGATGACGAGAATTTTCCAGTTAGATGGAAATCACCCGAATGCTTAACAAAGCATCAGTATTCCACCGCCTCCGATGTTTGGGCCTTTGCAGTACTGATGTATGAAGTACTCACTCGTGGATGCGTTCCTTACAGTCATTTGTTGGATGACAAAGAAGTATCTTTGCAAGTTAGTATTAGAATTCTATATCGGTATAACTGGAAAGAGAGTCTAAGTCCCTGAAGATAATCACTTCACGTATACATTTTGTTGTTGTTATTTTTTTTTTTTCAAACCTCAAAAACACATTCTAACTACAGACAGCCAGTTATGGTTCATTCTTGGATTGCAACGCGAAAGAACTGGACAAACTTTTCCAAATTCAACTCAAAGATTCGACGACGCGACGGCAACGAGAAAGTAAAAAAAAAAACGTTAGGAAAAATAACCACTTTACACGTGAATCACATTTTTTGTATATTTCTTTGCCGTTTTTGTACGATTACGAAGTTAAATTGTCTAATTTTACGTTTTATGGAGAAAGTAAGCAATGAACGACGAAATTTTCCTACTCTTTCTGAACCTGAATATAATCCCTGGAAATTCAACTCCAGAGGGTTCGCCAAAAAGTCGCGGTTACTTTTACCTCCACGCAACAGTTCAGTTTAAAAGGACTTTAAGATCCAAGGACGGAATGGCAGCAAAAACGTCGCTTAAAAAGTGAATTTGCGTTCTTTAAATCGCGGTTATTCCCAGCTACACTTACTTTTTCAAATGTTGGCGAACCCTCTGAAATTAACCGATCTAAACCTACTCCAACGAATTCATAATCAGGTAATTTACTTAGTGAAGAGGTCTTCACAGGGACCTCTAAGCGTCAATTTAAGAGAGTCGCAATGAGGTTTACCGTCAGCCGTCAAACGGCCTAAAAATTAACCGTCAGTCAACACCGACAAAAAAGGTTATTTTTTACCGTCAACCGTCAAAAATGCAGGTTAAGATTGACCCCAAAAAGTTCCAAAGTATTTCAAATCTTACCGTTTTAGCTGATCTTTACAGAATTCCGGCTCCTGAGAAATTTCTAAACTGGAAAACCAGTTCCCATCTTCTCAAAATCACTCTTTCTAGACATTACAATACCTTACAACTTGTCTTTATATCTGAAAATATTTCAAAATTTTATAATAAAGTGAAAGGCTAAGACAACCTCCTAAACACAACAATTAATATGAAGACATACAAAAGTTAGATATTGACTTTAACGCTTGGGCTAAATTTCCACTTAATAACCGTCACACGTCAAAAGTTATGAAATTTATCCGGCAATTCAACCGTCAAAATTTGACTGAAGGCCAACTTTTCATGGTAAATCAGGAGTTAGTGTTGTTGACTATGCGATATGCGACCAAGACTTATTCCACTCTATCGCGAATTTTGTTGTCAGAGAGCCGTTGAGTTTATCAGATCACAGTCCAATAATGACTTGGCTTAACATTACTAACTAAAGGTAAATAACCACTTAGATACAGAAAATACCAATGATACATTAATTCGTTTACCCAAACAGTTTATATGGGAAAATGATTCATCACAAAAATTTAAAACAGCACTGCAAACAAGAGACATACAGAGAATGATACATGATTTTCTTGTTGACAGTAGGCCAGACAAACACATTAACTCTTCTCTCGATACAGTAGAAAGGATTCTTTTTACAACCGCAAAACATTGTTTGAAAATTAAGAATGTTAAAAAACGATATACTAGATTATCTTCTGTTTCGTCTAACAAAAAATGGTTTGATAAAGAATGTCGTCTTAAGGTGGCTCGACTGGATTTTTTGGAGGGGATACCTCCCAAGTTTGAGCATTAACTACGTCGCCATGAGTAAAGATATGGAAAAAAGGTTACCACAACTGTATTATATAAAGATGAAAATTTCTTATGATTTGGGTTTTATCGCAATCGGAGTCGCCATGGCAACGTAACGACGCCATTCTGTTTTTTATTTATCTTTGTGTTTCTCTGTACCAGGAGTTTTTTTGAGAAATCGCTTAAAGGAGTATGTATCTGCCATAATTGCCTCAATTATTGCAAAGTTTGAACAAATTCTATGAGAGCGTTTTCGAAATACTTTGAAACGAAGTTTTAGGCATCATAAAAACAGCGAAATAGCATGCTATCCACACAATTAGCTAATTTTTAAAGAAAATGATAAGCTTTGGAAACGCGGCTTCATCTCATAGTGGTTTGATTCCATTGAAAACCTCCTACAAAAAAAGAGGAGAATTGCTCTGGGCGATCGCGAGTAAGAAGAATTCTATTAACTTGCATTCAGCTGCTTTTGTTACAGTTTTTGCACGTAATTTGGTCCACGCCTATAAATTTTTTTATAAATTTGATAATCCCGAGATCAATTGTCGATAAATATACCCTGCAAGTTTCTAGAAGATTGAAAACAGAGAAGGCTTTCAAATAGGACCTCAAATATGACCAATTTTTTCCCCAGATTTTGTGTTTACCAGCGAGCGTCCTCATTATTCACTGGCATTGTTTTCAAGTTTCATATGCACGTGCACATTTAGCAAAAAGTAGTAAATTTGCATCGAAAAGAACTCTCGATTACTTTCGGAAGAAAGATCCGGAATATGCTAATAATTGGCTTGTGTTACAGATAGCAGTGAGGGCCGAAACGGTGAACGTCACGGCTCGTCTTGTAGGATGCAACACTCAATTATCTTACTCGGGTTATAACATTACAGAAACTCTTACAAAGAGTTGCTGTGATGTTCTAATATATCACTAATTTCTTTACCCAATGATTAGCATATTCCGGAGATTTAACCGAGGATACTTTTTGATGCAAAATCTTCGTATTCAGATAGAATAAAAAATGAAATGATCAAATCCAGCTTAAATGAACTAATGCCTATTTATTTGCAGTTATTTAACGCTGTTCTGACGTCAGGCACTATACCTCAGACATGGTGCGATGGCCTTATAACACCAATTTGTAAAAGTGGGACTAAAAGTGAAGCCTCAAATTATCGAGGAATTTGTATTTCTAGTTGTCTTGGTAAATTATTTTGTTCAATTCTCAATCAAAGACTTCTCAAGCACATTCAGATGCTTGACATACTTCATAAATCTCAAATACGTTTCTTAGCAAATAATCGAACTGCCGACCATGTTCTCACACTACGAACATTATAATTGACAAAAATGTTAACTGTCACAAAACGAAAGTATACGCATGTTTTGTGGCTTTAGAAAAGCATTTGATTCGGTGTGGCATGATGGACTCTTATACAAGCTGTTACAAATAAATGTCCGAGGAAGCTTTAGCCTTCTATAAAGTCATAAAAATCTACCTGTTCTATTAGGATTGGAAATAACCAAACACAACCTTTTCAATACACTAGAGGTGTGCGTCAAGGCTGCATTTTAAGCCCTCTTCTCTTCAACCTATACGTTAATGATCTAGCTTTTTCATTCAACAATATTTTATCTGATCCGTTTGTACTACCAAATGGCACCAAACTCAATTCTCTTTTTTATGCTGACGACCTTATTATATTATCACGATCGAAATTAGGATTACAAAATTGCCTAAACAAATTACGGTATCTTCATATTGCAACTCCTGGATGCTTAAAATCAACCCCAAGAAAATCAAAATAATGGTTTTCCAAAAAGGCACCAAAAAAATGTGATATGTTTTTCACATAGGCAATGAAATGATAGACATTGTACAAGACTATACTTACTTAGGGACTCGCATCTCGTCTCCCGGAAATTTTACACTCTCAATTGAACATCTTCGACAAAAAGCCTTCCATGCTCTATTTAGTCTAAGACGCAACACTGATTTTAGTAAACTGAAACCTTCCCTTGCAAATAAAATTTTTGACACAATGATCTCACCGATTTTAACTTACAATAGTGAAGTTTGGGGTGCCTTTGTGAAATCAGATTTTAAGTCATGGGATAACTCCGGAATCGAAAAAACTCATTTACACTTCTGTAAACGATGTTTAGAAGTCCATAACAGGTCATCCAATGTTGCATGCAAATCTGAACTTGGCATATTCCTTTTGATCATTAATATAAATAACAAGATACTTACTTACTTAAACTATCTCCAAGAAAAAGATGAAAACTCTATAGTTAAACAATCTTTAAAAATATCTGTTGACCTTTATCATAGTGGTCAAAATAGTTTTTACTCCAGTCTTAAGAAGATGACTGACTACTATGATTTCCCAGGCTTTACTTGTAATTTACTGAATAAATGTAAAATTAAGCAATATGTAGATCTTATGCAAAAGAAATATATCTCTTACTGGAATCATACCCTTCAACATTCACAAAAACTTAACTTTTATTATAAAATCAAAACGAATTATAGCCCTTCTGCTTACCTAGATCTAACAAGAAAGAACCCTTCTTGGAAAACATTAGTGAAACTGAGAATAAGCAGTCACAAACTTAGGATTGAGACAGGTAGATACGACAATATACCACGTGACGAAAGGTTATGCAATCTCTGCAATTGTAACAGAATTGAAGATGAAACTCACTTTTTATTAGATTGTCCAAGTTTTTCTTCGATAAGAGATATGTTCTTCTCTAAACTAGAACCTAAAATACCATTTCTACGACTACAATCACATGAGTCCTTATTATCACATCTGATGAATTCTACTGACTATTTTATTAACATCCAATTAATTTCATTTATATCAACTTGCTTTGAATTGAGAGACAAACTCATCTCCGGAATAATTAATCCTACTGATGGTTAGAAATAGACAATTATGATTAATACGTTTTCAAATTATTTTAAGTATTTAATTTACAAGGAATCAATGATTAATTTCAAGTAGCTTTTGCAATACTGTAAATACTTTGTTATGGTCATGCAAATAAAGCTTATTGTTGTTGTTGTTGACTGAAAACTCGTCAAAGCTACCACCCCATTGAGACCCTCGTTTAATATTTTGGGATTGAATCGAGCTTGTAAAATGCCTACGAGCACATTTAACACTCTTAAAGCAATGCATTCATTTTTGGTTTACTATATTGCTGCTAAAGCTTGTGAAAATCAAAAACCCTTTGCGAAAAAGTAGCACAGAGGTCCTACTTTATTTTTAGTATCATGCAGATTAGACGAATTTCACTTTCTTTAAGTTTCAGGTATTTAAAGTAAACACAAAATCGTTTTCTTCACTGTAATGGATTCAGGGAACGTCGGCAGTCTTTGTACCGCATGTTTTGTTGGTAGGTTAAAATTAGACCGTGCCCTTTTCTGCGTGAGTTTCACTTAGTTTCAGCCAAAAGGGGGGTGCAGAATTCCCCAAAAGCTAACTTGAGGCAGCGTTAGTGTGAAATATCTGCTCTTTTTTTCTTTACCATAGCCAGTAGGTTCGCCCCATTAGCAACCCGTACTCATCCGCGGTCACTGTTGCCGCAGCACGGTTATGTGAACATATATCAACTAGTGATGTTATATTAAATAACAATGGTGACACTCGAGCTTCTTTATTTAAAGATTGTGGACGGTAGCGAAGTCATTCCTAAGGAGTCCTGCATTAGTGAGGAAGAATATGAGCTGATGTTTCAGTGTTGCGAAAGAGAGTTATCTAGTCGACCCAAAGTGACTGACATCAAACGAAGGCTGACCAAATTGCTGAAGGAAGCTGAAGGTATTTTTAAAAAAATAATAGTTGCTGATAATATCGATCGTGGCAATTACGTAATGACAGCGGCTATCTCATGTCACCGAAACAAAAACATAGAGCAAAGGTATATTTGGCTATAGAAAACCCTCTCGCTTTTTAATGCCTGTAATGTACGTTTGCCAGGGCTGGGTCGTAACCCATTAGGAGAAAGTCTTAGTCTTAGCCCTTCCACTTCCTGAAATGGACTAATTTAAAGATTTAGTCAGGGCTAAAAACGAAGCTCCCATTGATAAATTTATTATTTAAATCACTTAACTTTAGGGCAGATCCATATGACTTTTGAGGGATTTAAGCTAAGTGATTTTAGAGAAAAAATAATTTGCAAACAGTCCAAGAATGAAACAATTCTTACAGCAAGTTAATAGTCTTATATGTACACCCAAAAATGGCAAACGTGCACCTTTTATCACAGTCTGATATCAGATTTGGAACATAAATTCTTCCCAACCAAAATAACCCAGTCGCCCACTGACACCACCTTTATTTTATAAGGTTATTTGGCCACCCCCGAAACATAGGAAACCCACGCTCTTTTTAGTAAACTGCAAATGGAAATTAAATAAGAGACAAAATCTTACCTGTTTTGTTTTATCCTCGAATCTGCTGTGGTGCGAAGTGAAATGGAAATTGCACGATGCGAAAACGATGTTCAATTCGACGCTTTGACCGTTGTCAGGGGCACCCAACGAGAATATAGTTCAAAACTAATTAAACATAGCATTTTTGAACGTATTTTAGTATTTAAACGGTAGATATAGGCATATTTTTATCCCCTGAAAAATTTTCATCTGTTCGGATTTCCCGGCTGAAGGTCTAGTGATCCGAAAATTGCAGGGATCAAAACTTACCTTTTTGAAATTTCAGCCAGAAAAAAGACGATTCATGGTAGCTTCAAGTTCATTCTAATTTGGAGATGAAGCAAAGACGCTAGTATCGTCTGCGAATAATCGAAAAGAGAGTTTATCTGAAGAACTGATTGAAACTGCAATAAGCGTAAAAAGTTTCTTTGGCCTTTAATAACAAAGAGTGTGTATACGAGCGGCGTAGATACAAACAGCGTGGTTACAAACTGCGTGGGTTGAAACTGAAACAGTAATTCAGCAAAAGTTACAAGTTGCGACTAAGGTAAATTAGAATAAAGAAATAACAAAACTGCAAAACGAGGACTCTGAATTACACTTACATTGTTTCGGCCGGAGAAAACTGCTGTAAAGCGGACTGCGAATAACGCGAAGAGACTAGCACGAAAACTAAAAGAGAACTGCGCTAAGCGCGGACCAAAAGAACTGCCCAAAAACTGTACTGCAAAGCTACCATATGAAAAATACGCCAGAACGTGCCGAAAATAGAACTATAGAAACTTAAAAAGGCCCTATGAAGATGAAACAGCAAAGAAACGTTAACGAGGGGGGAGGGGGGAACTGACAGAAAGGAATAAACACCTAAATTCACGCAAAAAAACTAAACAAAAGGACGAAACTAATTAACGTACGCAAAGGAAAAAGAAATTACGCAAGAATGAATAATAGAAAAAATGTTACACTTGGATCTTACACTGATGTCATTGATGTAAAGGAGAAATAGTAAAGGTCCTAGTGTACTACCTTGGGGGATTCCACAAACAACTGCTTGCCTAGTGGACTGAACACTGTCCATAGAAACGTATTGTTGTCTGTTACTTAAATATCTGGTGAACCATTTAAGTGGGATTCCACCTATGCCATAACTTTCAAGTTTCCTTAGAAGTAATTCGGCTACTTTTTTGTTACAGTAAATTACTAATGAACACGTGGAAGACTTCCCTTCACAAAATATGGCACTTTCGCGAAATTGCCTTAATTTGTAGAATTTTTTTTCCTAGCTGATGTTGACAATCCAAGAACTGACCCTCCTCCACTGGAAAGAAAACACGTTAGAGTCTTGGTAAGATCATAACTCTGTTCCCATTCCTCTTTCGATTCCTAAAGAAGAGGTGGTAACAAGCCGGGTACTAAAGCTAGTTTACTTAAAAAGACCTTTTCACACCCTTTAAAGTCATCGATGACTTTAAAGGGTTTGAAAAGGTCTTTTTAAGTCTTTTCTTTGCATAGGCATTCATATAGAACGCAGAGTATACCTTTAAGAAGGCTGGTCACG
Source organism: Porites divaricata (assembly GCA_038088405.1). Lineage (NCBI taxonomy): Eukaryota > Metazoa > Cnidaria > Anthozoa > Scleractinia > Poritidae > Porites > Porites divaricata. Next base: position 5,358,924 of record JBBMOI010000008.1, read on the forward strand.
TGACACTTTAACCTAACCCCTGTGAATACTTATTAACCTAACCTTCTCAAACTCATCAATAATTCATAAAAAAATGCTAAAGGAAATTAATGTTTAGTGAGTGTTTGGAAATCAGATGAAAACTGAACTGCTCATTTTTTTCATCCCTAATTTCTCCCTCTAAAGTCATTTTGTTTGAGAAGTAATATCAAACATTAAGCATTAAGCGCTGATGAAAATAGCAATATTGATCTCGATGCTATATAAGTTTTATTATTATTATTATTATGTCCATTCCTTGTAGACTCAGGCAAGATGTTCAGCCTGGTTTATAGTCCTTAGGAGCGGGTTACAACAAGTCACCATGGGTCCCAGGTCTCTCTTTTCCTTCTTCTTACAGGGACAGTACTTTCCTTAGTATCTTTGCTGTCCCCAACAAAGCTGTTTTCTGGATAACTTCAAGTTCACGCCGATTCGCTTCATGTACTCCTTATTGTTATTATTATTATTATTATTATTAAGCATTCGACACAGTGTTTCATGTAATATATCAAAAACGAGTGCGAAGGTTTTATCAGGGGTTCCAAACACCGAGAAAGAGAAACAGATTTAAAAAATATGCAGTGATACATTCTTTTGAGGCTATTGTCCTACTCAAATAAAAGAACAACTGATTTATGCAGCGATGCAGTCTTGCCATTTTCCGTAACATTACTTCAAAATGCATGATTAATTGTCAGTTGGTGTAGTTGGTGTCTGACCATGAGTGAAGACGGAGAGGCAAGATCTAGGGAGCCGAAAATGGTTTACGAAGAACGCGAGTTGGTCGAAAAAGCTATTCCCTCGTCAACCAAATATAAGAACATCTGGGCGGTAACAAACTTTGGTGAATGGCAAATTCTCGGTCGGTTATAGCTCCCGTTTTAGATTCAAGGGGTCTCTTTAAAGACTATGATTTACACAAGGTCGTACAGCTTTCTACCAGCATTAAAGAAATGAATGCAGTAACCTTGAATTACTGGCTTAGCAAGTTTGTGATGGAGTTGGCCAAGAAGTCGGGAATGAGACCGTTTATGGAATAATTTGTAGTATCCGACGCTGGAAGAGAAGAATGGTGCAGACGCGTTAAATTCTCTTGATAATAGCGAGCGAAGGTAAGGTGAATAGCTATCATTTGTTCAATAAAAATGTACAGCTATGAAAGTTATAGACGTGAGATCTTTTCATCGTCTCGTTCAAAGGTGTACCCGACTTCGTCGAGCATTGGACACTGAAATGAAAGATGCCACAAGTCATGGTTTGAACTTAAAGTATAAGGGTGTGTTCCTTTCGGCGAATCCAAAAACGGATTTTTGATCTTAGATTTGCCAGATTTCGCGGTCGAAAGGAACGTGAAATCCGAAATTGGATTTGTAACCTTGGTAACCTTTCGAACGCCCCATCTTTCTATGAATCGGATCGCTTGGGCTTCGCCCTGGCGTCATCTACTGTGTGACGTCACGGAGTGTTTTGTGATTCCAGACAACATGGAGCACTATAATTTTTCATTCATGAAGAGTTGATTCTGCGAATGTTTACTCAATTACTAACGGTGAATCATGAGCAATTTGTCATGCAAATGACACAAAAAAGCAAGCATAACAACGCTGGATTCACCATGTGACTGGACATCTCGCCGACGAAGATTTTTCACCGAAACTCCTTAGGAGAACGCCAACTTATTATTCATCGCGAGCGGAGAAGACGACGACAAGAAACCGCGGAGCAGAGAGAACATCGCTTAGCACGGAGAAGGCAACGTCGTCAACATAGCGACCACAAACATGTACAGAGGCAGCGACAAAATAAACGAAACCGGCGAAGAGAGGGAACACCGACTGCCGAGGCTTCAAAAAGCGATGAGGAGAGGCAACGCTTGGAGAGAGGCAACTATAATTACACATGTAGGAGGCACAAATGGGGTGAACAAGGGACATGGAAGACCATGGAACATTGGCTACCCCACCTTAACAACAGCAACCCCATATAAATCCCAGAAGATTCTTTTTAACGCCAGAGCACTGACATTTCACCTTCCAATATTAGAGCCAGCGTTGAAACCTTCCCTTCACAGTTATGCAATTTACTCCAATTCTCTCCCCTTCCATCCCTGACATTTTATGGGCATCCCCTGGGCTTTGCGAGGTTCTGCGATACACGTATTTCTAGTCTACGTAATGATGACATATTTTCTCAGAGGCCAGGTCTGAAAACAGTTGTGAAAAATGAAGTTTTTTGGTCTAAAATAGGGTCAGGATTTGAAGAACCGGCGGCATACTCGCTAAGAATTCCCGCGGATACCCGCCGGGCGTAGATACTTTCAGATTAACGCTTTGCATTCCTGCATGTATACTGCATTAAAGGAATTTCTACCAACTCTGAGATGAAGACATTTATATCCAATATAAATGCCTCAAAGCAATTTTATCCACCTCAAGATTTTTTTTAATCCCACCGAATAATGAGAAATTGTAGCCAAAAATTCACTGCTCATTAAGTACGCATGTGCTAGTTGAATTTGATACTGGTTACAGCATCGACTACTGATTCCTCTTTCCTGCGCTTTTCAGTAACACACGAACTCTGAAGTTCAAAAGCCCCCTTCGCCGGCAATAGCGTTTTACGCTGCCGTCAATCATAATTACGATCACAAGCAACGGACCCTTAAAACACAGAAACACAAAAAAGGGATCGAAATCCACCAATCACAAATCACAAACCATGACCTTTTGAACCCGTTGAAGTAAACTTCTGTTTCCTAAGACGTCCGGTAAGATGATTGACGGCAGCGAAAAACGCAAGCGTCAGTTGGCTTTTGAACTTCAGAATTCGCGTGTTTTTGAAAAAGGAGGGTACGCTTTACCTAGTGTGTCTATAAGTAACTATAGAAACAATGAGACATCCTCCTCGCGTTAGATTAAGGGGTTTAAGATAGTCAATAGTTTCAGGTTTTAGATTGAGTGGACAGTTGCCACCTGTTCCAAAAGAAGCTTTCGTCCTCAAATTCTCCCCAAAGGTAATGGCGCCCAATATTGTCCATAATTTTTACTACTTTTGAAGATATATAGCGTTACCTTCGCTGCTATTATTTCTGTTGAACAGGATGCTGAAAATATACAGCCTATACACTCCTCTATTGCAGGTTTGAACTTTTTTAAAATATTTTTTCTTTTTAGTTTTCACCGAACTATTGTACTCTATTTTATATCAGATTATATTCATTTACACCAGGTAAATTTAGTACTTCTCCTTACTTGTAGTAGAATCAGGGGCACCCAACGGGAAATTTTGAGAAAAAGACGTTAAAACTACAACAAAGCATGAAGAAAGCTTTATGAACCCTATTAAGCATTTTGGGAGATTGCTGGGGAAAATCTACCTGTTCCTCACTCCCAGCAAGACTGATGGGAGAGTTACCAGCCAGCAAGGTGCACCTATAACCTGCAACCTGACTTTCTGGGAAGTTTCCCAGCAGACGTATGTCCAGACATTACTGGCCAGTTTGGGGGGAGGGGGGTTAGGGGGGGTTGGGGAGGTTGGTAGGACAATGGGTGTAGCTAAAGGGCGCAATTCACCCATTCAGTGCGGGGAATGGGGGGGGGGGGGGGAGGTTTCTGACAAATAACACATGGGAGCTATTCTAGACATCAAATACCGTCAGACCCCCTCAACTGTTTTGTCCCAGCAACACGTTCCTTCCACGGACATATTATTACTTCCGCATCTCAAAAATTTGCCTGAAGAACAGATATTTTGAGGAACAGATCCATTGGGTGCCCCTGTAGAATAATGTCACGATGGTGCACTGGAAGTAATGCACGGTAATCCGAAAAGATTAATATACCACGTTCTTGAACAGTCATGTAGAAAAATGTCAAGCGGTTTATATGCAGAATGGGTTATGTTAAGTTATTAAAGTAAAAAGTGATGTCTCTTTTGACAGATTTCAAAGAAGGCCTTGCTCAGAATGACAACGTCCCAGATGAGCCACGCCGTAAAATAATACAGGTTGGTATGCTGTCAGATTACGGACTGAGATGCAGCCGTACGAAACTAACTGGTTTCATGACCGCTCCTCTTTTAATAAAAACCATGCTCAAATAAAAACGAACCACCAAAGAGAAGGACGCGCGCCAGGATCGAGGAAGCGCCTACTCGAGAGGCCTACAAAAATCGTTTTCCGTCTTTATCAAATAGGTTGCTGTTGAATATCGTAGATTATCAGTAACCCAGCAGAAACATTCACCTTTAAAACTGGTTTAAAACATACTACGATACTAAAAAAATAGCAATAAAATAAAAATAAAAACTTCAGTCGTAAACACACACACACAAACTTAACATACCGTAATGACCTAGTAAACGCCCACTTCCAAGTAAACGCCTCCCCTACACTGTAAAATTTTATTGGACGCCCCTCTCTAATAAACGCCCCTTGTCTGATAGACGCCTCCCATGACAGTTAGTCCAAAATATTAGGAATTAGCTAAGCCGAAGGGAGCAAAACTATTCACTTCATTCGGGTTCTTGCTTGATTAACAAAGCTTTGCTTATTTCATCTTGCTCAATGTCAAGTTTAAAGTATGGATAGACCAATGATGGCAACACAATATCTAAGAGCAAAGATGTTGGGATTTGAAAACTAGTATGGATCTCTAGGCGGTCTAGGCGTATCAATTGATGGAGTGGATGTTCCCCTATTTTCAAACTCTCTTGATATTTTTTACCAAAGTATATTAGTTTTGTTGAGCTTGTTACAGTTATGAGAATAAACGCCTCTCTCTTTTAAACGCCTCCCATCTATTAAACACCCCCGCTTGGACCCGTGAAATTAAAAAGACGCCCCGGGGTAACCCTAGCCACAAGTTGCTCCAAAATGTCGAAAACGTTGCCCCAAAATTCTTAAAAAGTTGACCGAAGTTGCTCGAATTTTACAACTTCTGCAGGTGACATTCGAAGGTACAACTGTGGAATGTCATTCGTTTTCCTGCAGAATAAGAGTACTTAGTGATTTTACTTTACTCGTGATTCAACAATTAAGAAAACAATGAAACTAAGAATAAAACTGCGTAAAAGTCTGCAGTCTGTTTTATAGGCTAACTAAAATCGATCTGTAACATTTCATACCGACAAATACTTACAGAAGAAACTGAACAATTCAATTGTTCTTATAAAGATGTCTTTCTCATTAGTCTTTCTCTTGATATTTTACACTGTATTTACCTAGTACACTGTTTGAGCAGACCCTACTGAAATCAGTCAGTATTGTGATAGAGAACGCTGTGAATCGAAAATCCTTTCAGATCGATTTTTTTTAGCTATTGCAGCGTCTTCAGGCTTACTGAGATTTGCTCCAAGTTTTTTTGCTTCGCTGATAGTATTCAGAGTTGGAATTATCTTCCTCTGAACTACATAAAGATTCGATATTTGCCGCTATACGAACCGCTGACTTGGCGGCGCGGGTAGTTTAACTGAGAAGCAGGGATGGGTGGGGGTGGGGGATGATGAGCAGATTTCAATGTGCACGTTGTTAAATGATATCCATAACATTAAAGAACTGAAATTTTCTTATAAGGATATATAACAAGCTTAAACAGTATCACAGGAGTTGCCGAGCAACTTATAGCTAGAGCTACCCCGGGCGTTTATTAGGTCATTTACGGCATTTAAACGCGGTGACAGTTAAAGTGTTTCGAAACAGATTTTCGGAGACCAAAAATAATTAAGGTTTGAAAAATGTTTTTGTTTTATTTGTTTTTTAAAAAACTAATTAAGAATTCAAAAAGAAAAATCAAAATAACTCACTGTTTAATGAGTGTTTTTATATCAGATAAAGACACGGCAACACTTTACGTCCAATTATTTAGACCAAAATAACCCCACATCTAAAGTTTGTGCAAGAATATACGCCCCTTAGGATGTTCTAAAACAATAGAGTGATGCGATCTTAATGAATATGCATTTATACCTGGAGTTTTGAAAACCGGGTTAGCAAAAAAAATCAATTCATTCTACTACTTGGCAATTTACAGCGAAATTCACTGTATCGCGCTGCGCGTATTGTAAACTTCGAAGGGATTTTGGGTTTTTCCGTTCAGTCAATCATTTTAGCGGAGCTCCAAGCGCGCGGAGCCCCATAGCTGAGTAAATCTACCCATCCTAGTATAAATTCGGTAATCATGTGACCATACACTGTACACCGACCGAGCGACCGACCGTCCGTCCGCACCAGAGGCATACCAATGTAAAATAACTCGATCAACCGGGTATGGCAACCCAAATGCGACTCAAGGTTTTATCTGGAAGGAAATCCCATGGCCGCCCGGACTTTTAGAAAGAAAAAAACAACAAAAAAGTCGTGTCTTTTTCGACGTCATTTTTTGATGTTTACACTCACCTGGATAACAGAGAAGAGCTAGAGCAAGTGATTGAAAACAAAGGAGACGAATTTCGTAACAAGAAAAACATGAAAATACTAAGCGGCTGTGAGAAAATGAGAAATGCTAGCGGCCAGCAAGGTGAAAATGAGCGGCAGTGAAAAATAAAAGCGAACATGAACAGAGGAAACAAAATATTGTTATTTTAACTTTACCTATGTAGCCAGCTTCGTTTGGACTTCCACTAAGAATGAATGGAATGCATTGGACACAATCTGTGATCACGCGCGGCCGAACCTTCTATCACTTGTAATTTAATCGCGCGTGTTTTGATTATCTATCACGTGAAACATACCAAAGCACAGTGTTTGAGAAAAAGCGTTTGACCTTCGATCGTTGTCGCCCGCACTTCGTAACCTTTACCAGCTCAGTAATCTGACTCCGTGAAGTTTCAAACCAGTGTCATTTCAGTCTAGAATTTTTTAAGTTGAGTGAACTGCAGCTAAAAAGTGCCTGGTTAATGCTTACATAATAACTTAAATAATGAGCAAAACTACTTTTTTCGCGGTTAGATAAACGACAGAATTTTGCATGAAATAGACCACAAACTGATGGAAACATAGTACACAAACTAGCAGTAGCCGTTGGCTGGGAAGTGTAGGCGAAGATGTGATTGATGAAAACTGTTTTCATCCATAATTGTGTGGTAAATCAGCGAAAGGCCTTTTAGTTCCAGTGTCAAAAATAGGAATCACTGCATGCGGATCATGAAAACTGGATTGAACAACACACTAAATAAGACTCATATTTGATTCAACTACTTTATTCACATTTGCTTAGAGACAATTAGCCTGCGAATGGTGAAGAGCGAGGAGATGGCTGTATTCGCCGGCAAAGATACATTGAAACAGTTATGCGTGACACAAGTAATGCATGTATACAGTCATGACTGCACGAAGTCTTATTTAAGTTATATTTAATCTTAATCGAATATTCAATCCGTGTCCAATGACCAAAGGCCGTTGATATGCAATAGGAAATAATGAAACAGTTTAAATTGGCACTGGAGTTTAAAGCTTATGCTTTCAGATGACAAGCGACGTAACTTGCTTGGCGACGTATAAAAATACGAAAACTATGCACTGTAGTGAAACATGAATAAACTCACATCGATTTCTAGACTTTCCTAACGCTCTTAACGTACCGCAAACCTGTCCGGCAAGGCGAATCGAAAAGTCTCTCATTTAGTATGCGAATCGAATGTAATAATGATTGTTGCATCACTTGCATTGCATTCACGTGATTACCTTGACATCACACGGACCTTAAACTCAACAACATTACATGGCCTTCGCGGCCACATACCATGCATATTAGTGGGTACAACATGGGAATCCCAAGAATGTGGACAGATTCGGGAAAAATCTCGCTATAGAGCGTTTTCACTCACGTGGCCAGCATCTATGAAAATTTATTGGAACAAAAGAGAGTGTTTACATAAGAAAAGAGTTCAACTCCCACAGGATTGGTATGGAACACCAACATGGCCGCCATTTCATTGTTTTGGGACAGCAATATGGCCGCCGTGACGTCATGTGAAAACGCTCTATACAGTTCATAGAGTCCCGCTGACCAAGAATAGGCTGCGCGCTTCTCTTACCGCCCGCAATTATCACCTTCTTATCTTCAAAAACCTGCGTTAGGTTCAAAGCCAAGATCCCATTTTCTTAAGTCGAGAATCGGTCTTCTAAGGCACAATCAGCTAAGCTAAACATCGACGAAACGTTTTTATTGCTAGGACAGATTATTTTGGTGCAACAGCTCAACCGTACGCGACCACATACCTGAGTTTTGCCTTCAAACACTTTCGTGGCACTGATAAGACTATCCACAACCACGCATAATCTTGTCACGTTTAACACAAGCAAAATATCACCAAATAACTGAGAAAAACTCAGCCTATTGGCAGATACACACACCTCTGGACTTTTCTCTTACACTCGTCTTATTCAAGTTCCCGGATGTATGGCCCGGGTCAAAGTTCACCTGCAATTTCACTCTCGCCTAATTCATTTGACCCTCAAGAGTCTGTTCCCGAGCCTAGAGACTTAGTGGGAACCTCAGAAAAGGGAGCAATATCGTAACTTTCTGCCTCAGCCGGGATATGGGTGATTGATCCGTTTAGCCAAATGAAACAAGAATACAATACAATTACGATATTGGGCAATGCATCTCAGAGCCTTTCATGATGCTTTCCGAGAAACGTTTCTCAAGGAGACCAATAACAAAATGAAAACTGCTAAACGGTACCGAAACCAGCTTTAGGCGCGCACTCATTTCAAATAACTATCACTTGTGTTAAAGAGAGAATTGTGAGTAGGGACGACCAAAAAAAAAAAAAAAAAAAAAGAGGGAGGGGGGGTTGGGGGAGGGGCGAGCTAGTAGAAAATCTGTCAACAGCCACTTCTACCCAAATCCCTAACCACAAAACAATAACAAAAAAACGACATAAACAAACAACACAGTAAACAGTAAAGGAAGGTGAGAGAAATTACAAAATGTTTGCTAACTCGGTTTTCATAAATCCAGGTAGATTTATGTGTATTTGATTCATTCATTTCAGATTGCTTTGTAATTCTTCCTGCCATCATGAAGCTCAATTTACTAATGAATCTATTGACTTCTGTACAGGATTCAGCTGTGGTATGTGAAAAAATCGTACGCGGAGATGTCGAGCATCTTAAAAGACTCCTTCACCTTAACCATCCTAGACTTTTTCGAATTGAACGTTTGGAATTTGACGCACATTACATCAACTGCGAAATAGTAAGTAACCTCACAATCGCATCCGACATGCTTACATTCATAACAAAAAATATGGTATGGTAAAAACCTACATATGAATATAAGAACTTAATGATAGGATACAGCAGGTTTCTATTTTAAGTTAAAGTGCAAGAATAATGATTGCGAGGTAAAGACAATTTCTTGTTTAAAAGGGAAGAACCTCTTTCATCCGCTTGAGTACAGCAATCCGCCATCTTCTGTAATGACTCCGAGCGTAAAGTTCGTCAGTAATAAATATTGCACTATTTTCTGCCTAAAATGCAACATCATTCATAAATATGATAATTGTCAGTGGGCCTAAGACGCTGCCTTGTGTGACACCTCACGGACACTCTTCTTGCCATGTTGAAAAATGATCTCCAGTAACCTATTTAAGTCAAATTTGTAAGGTAGTTTTCAATACTTATGTCCAGGATCGATTTTGGTAGCAAAAACTTGCTATCATTTGTTTTCGCAATGTTAACAAAAAAGATTTAAAGAAAACTGCTATCAGAAAAGTACAGAAGAAATAGCAATAGAATTTGTCTTGCTATGTGAAAAGATTGAGTAACAAATATGGCAAAAATAGCAAGAACACCAAATTTAACAAAATTCTACACTTAGAAAGAGAAAAGGTCAAGAATGACTGCGTGAAGTCCGCAAATTTCGCAAAAATCGCAAAAGTAACAAGATTTTTTCTTGCTGTGTGAAAAGATTGAGTAACAAATATGGCAAAAATAGCAAGAATAACAAATTTAACAAAACTCTCCACTTAGAAAGAGAAAAGGTCAGGACATTTCGGGGCCCTTCTTGGCTTCTTCTCTTTCTAAGTCTAGAATTTTGTTACATTTGTTATTTTTGCGATTTTTGCGACATTTGCGGACTTTTCAGGGCCCTTCTTGCCTTAACTTCTTCTTTTCCTAAGTCTTGAATTTTGTTACGTTTGTTATTTTTGTAATTTTTGCGATACTTGTCCTCGGTGTTTTTAGCTAGCAAGAAAAATCCTTGTAACTTTTGCGATTTTTGCGACATTTGCGGACTTTTCGGGGCCCTTCTTGCCTTCTTCTCTTTCTAAGTTTTGAATTTTGTTACATTTTCTATTTTTGCGACATTTGCAAATTAATGATTTTCTTACATAATTTTTTCTCAATTATTTCTTTTGCGACAATTGCGAAAAAAATATTTTTGCTAACAAGATCGATCCTGGACATATCTCTTTTTTTCTAAAATTCCTTAACTTCCAGATCTTTTTCATTTTCCCATAAAAGTATTTGAGTAACAATAGTCAACATTGAACATTTTGCATTTTGGAATTCTTACAGACTATTTAGTTAGACCGCAGGAATCTAACACTACAAAAGTTTTCATGACAAACTGAAGAACTATTATAATAATTATTATTTCGATGTCTGTCTTTTACAGATCTCATCACAATGTATTTACGGCGACCTTAAAAAATTTGTACTTGACAGAAGATGCAAAGAAGAGGAAATTATCTCCTTTCTTTCCCAGGTGGCGTCAGCTCTTCACTACCTTCATTCATACCACATCGTACATGGGGATCTTCGAGCTCAGTATGTGAACGTAATTTCACGGAATAAGGTATCTGCGTTCGTTAAGGTCGCATGTCCAAAAACATTCACTGTAAAAATTTTCTTGAGCCTGTCGAAACGCTTCAATGACTATTTTAAGGTATTGTTATTACCAAACAGACGCGGGAACTATGGGTTTCCCCATCCAACGCCTTTTCTTGGGTCACCATCAGAAGAGAAAAAGTATGGCTTAGAAGTTGAATTCTACTATTTTTTACATCATCAATTCAACAAATCTGCTGGGACGGTTTACCATTTCTATATTTCCCCTCTGTCAATAGTCTTGAGCTAGCTCTCTGAGGAAATAATCGCGATATTTCGTAGCGAACTTTAAGGATGCTGCTTGACAGACAACATACCGAGAAGCTCCTGTCGCGTGCCATTTTTACGTGGGATGACGTAGTCAGCCAGCCTCATAAATTCGGGAGCGCATTCCTTTAGTATTCTTGGGAGTCAAAAATTGCCTTGCTTTTTTAACTTTCCCGTATCCCGAGCCGGTCCTGAAAAAATTGTATGATTTTTATTGGCTGCAACTTCGAATCACGTGCAAGTCAGGTTGGATTGCAGAAGCAGAATAAAGATACTGCGTCAGCAAAGAAGGGAAAAGTGAGCTTACTGATTTCTTGATTTACAGTCAAAAAGCTAGAATGTCTAGAATTTATTACTTACGAAGTCGTAGCTCGCTCGGTCGCTTCGCGGCCTAAAAAGAACGCTCCGCTGGCTAAGAAACTCTTGAGGTCGACTTGTATGTAGCAAAATATGTAGCATGTCTATAAAAAAGCTGTAAGAAAACATTGTTAAATCGGGCAACGGGTACGTGTTGATGTTCAAAGGTCGTTTCACGTGAATTCACATGTAACATAATCTTTGACTATTACCGTGACAAGCTGCACAGCTTTTCAAAATAACATAGAATTTTTTTCTTCAAATTAGAATGGTTCATTGGCTAGTTTTTCAAGGGAAATTGTTACTTTTGCTCTGACAGGCATAAATTACGGTCGGCGACGCAAAACAATAGGTTGATAAACACGGGAATCGAGTCACTCTTTCAAGTTAATTAAATATTTTTACCTGTTTTTTACTGCTGTGTTTGCGGGGCTAAAACATAACTTAAGATTGTTATTCCAGTAAAATACGATGTATAAAAAAGAAAAGAGACGACTATTATTGTGACTGTTTTAGAATCGGGCATAAATCTATAAAGTCCCGCATTTTTAGCCCAGTTTATACTAGAGACGAGTTATCCGTCTAGACGGATTATCCGTCAGACGGATAATTCGTCTAAGTATAAATCCGAAGACGAATTTTGCTCCATAATTCGTCTTAGCACCGGATTTATACTAGGGACGAATTATCCGTCTAAGACGGATAATCCGTCTAGACGGATAATTCGTCTCTAGTATAAATTCGGCCATTATCTTTCTTGTCGTGACAAGTCATTCTTAAAATACGTATTAAAATGCGTATCACGTAATAAAAATAAATACGCCAAAACTAAATTTAGCGGTCAAAGTAGAGCTAGTTGGCTACCGAATCCACAAAAAGCCTATTTGTCCTGAAGATTTCACCTATAATTCCGTTCGGCGCTTAAACGACGACTTTCCAACAAGATGATGATCTATTCAAAAGAGAGAATAGTTTTGGGGTAGCCGCGGTTTCGCTGAAATCATAGTAGTTTTCCCGGAAAGTTCCACGGCCTAAGGGATCTTAGTCAATCTTAAGCGAATTTTACTTTCAACCTAAATAAAAATGATTAGCAAAAAGAATAGTGCCCTTATTTTTGACCCAAAATTGTTTTGTAAGATATAGATAAACAGACCAGAATCTTACTTTTCCATTTAAAAAACATGAAATATTCGGCAGCGCTGCCCATGTTCCTCCTATGGCGCGAAAATTAATTTCATATGACAACATGCGGGTTTCTTTTTTTCGGACGCTCAGGAGGTCAAAGGATGTGATTTTTCATGAAAAAAATATTCACAAAATTCTGCTTGACTTGTTCAGAAAATAATTTGTTTAATTTTTAATAATTAGCTAAAAGCTCACTGATTTATAAATTTGGGCGACCAACTTGGAGGCCCGGGCACCCCAGCTAAAATGTTTGGGAGACCGAATGGCTTCCTGAAAATTTTATTTGGGCGACCATCTACTAATAGATGTTTTAGGATAAATTGCTTGGGACCCTTGGGCTCCCTGAAATTTTCCCTAGAGCGCAGCCTTGCAGCCCTTTTGTGTGTAATTCATCTCCTACGGTGTATTAGTCTTAACACGCATTTGTTGTTGATACACTACTCAACTTTCCATTGCCATTCCAGTACCGGTAATTATTTCTTACACCAACACATCCCACGTAAACGCCTTCGGGCGTCTTCTTGTTATCAGGAAACTTAAGAACCACGACGAAGTTCACGACGACGACGTCTTTTGACTGGGAAAGGCCTGGAACGAGAACGTCAGTTTCGGCGGGAAAAAGGAAACTTAAGATGCAGCCGGTCGGTAGGTCGACAACGACGACGCTGAATGTAAACAAACATGTAGAAGTAGTAGAACTGTGATGTTCGTTCGCAAAAAAGTTTTTTTGCAATGGCGTCTTTTAAAACGATGCGACATATTTTTTAAGCCTTACGTCTAGACGATGAAGAATTTTTAGTGCTGTCTGACCTTTTCGAATGGAAAAATCTCTGCTTTCCGTACGAAGATTATTCAACTTTCAACCTGAATGAGATGACCGAGTCCGAGAGTCTGTCAGAGTTTAGATTTGTGGGCGCCATTTTGGATTCTCTCCCACTCCTGTCGCCAAGGTTCAGCTTGTCAGGCTTGCAAGATCTGTCCTTCTTGCAAGTTTACTGATTCAGTGCAATGATATCTCCGTGAATCCTGGTCCTTCCACTAAAATATCCTGTCCTCGGTGTCTCAAGACGGTCAGAAGAAATCAGGCTTTTGGTCTGTGCGTCTTATGCAAATCGCGCTTCCACTTAAAATGCCTGGATGCGAACTTTGAATCTGGCTCGACTTGTCATTTTTGCTCAGTTCCATCATCTGCTGAGCAATGGTTAGATGGCAGTTTAAATGATAGCTTTGCTGTTCCAGCAACATCTGATGCTACTCTAAAGTTGCGTGGTCTTAAGTTTATCCATCAAAATATTAGAAGCTTGAGGAAGAAGTTAAATGAACTTCGTGTTTTCAAAAAGCAAAGTCCACGAATTCACATCATAGCTTTAACTGAGACATGGCTCAACAGTAGCATTTCGGATGCAGAAGTGTCATTGCCTGGCTTTACACTTTTTAGAAGAGATAGATTGGTGAGGAAAGGAGGCGGTGTAGCTGTGTTCGTCAGTGAGTTAATTAATGCTGTGCGCCGATCTGACCTCGAGATTGATGAATCTGTTTGGATTGAGATTTTTCTGCCTACATTTTATCGGCCACCTTCTGAGTCAGCTAGCCAGCCTGACCTAGATTATTTGGATCGCTTTTACAACAGCCTGGACTGTGCCGCGGCTGAGGGAAAAGAAATTATTGTAAACGGGGACTTCAACTGTGATTATTTGCCGAAGAAACCAATCTCCGAAACCCAAAAGTTGAAACTCGGAGTTTTTTAAAACCTTTGGTTTAACACAGTTGATTAATGAACCAACACGGACTACGTCAACCTCCGCTACACTTATTGACCTGTTTGCTACCACTAATGCACGAAACATTTCTCGAGCCGTAGTTGCTGAATCCTGTCTGAGTGATCATGATGTGCTAATTTCAGTTCGAAAGATAAATAACTTCAAAGAACAACCTCGTGTGCCGATAAAGTGCAGGAATTATGCTAAGTACGATCCAACTATTTTCTACAGTGATTTGAAGAAAATCTCCCGGGATGCTGTGTTGTGTTCGACCAACGTCGAAGAAGCCTGGTCTTTGTGGAAGTGCAACTTCAAGGCTGAATGTGACAAACATGCTCCTCTAATCGATAAAAAAGTTAGAGGACGTAATTGTCCATGGCTTACGCTGGAAATCAAACGGATGATGAGAGCTAGGGATGCCAGTCTCAAGAAATATCGTAGATCAAAATTAGACACCGATTTGGCCGCATATCGATTACTCCGAAACAAAGTAAGTGCAAGGATTAAACGTGCTAAGGAAAGCTATAGTAGATCACTACTTGTAGAGAATAGCGGCGATTCTGTGTCTTTCTGGAGGTCTGTGAAGAAAATAATGCCGGACGCAAAACAGAAATCTATTCCGACCTGTATCAAGGCAGATGACAAGATTGTTACTGATAAACAAAGCATTTCGGAATTGTTTAACACTTACTTTACATCTGTTGTGAACAAGTTATTTGAATCATGCAGGCATGCAAGGCCAGTTTTTAATTATGCAACCGAGGACCTGTTTACAAAGAATCATTTTGAGTTCACAGCAGTGGATAAACCGTTTGTGCTAAAGCAACTTAAATGCCTAAAACTCAAGAAAGCCACAGGTCTCGACGGTCTACCAGCTAGACTTTTAAAGGACAGCGCACCTGTGATAGCTGACTGTGTAAAACATTTGTTGAATCTTTCTATTGAAACAGGTGCAGTCCCGTCTGAATGGAGGTAAGCAAAGGTTGTACCCCTGTTCAAATCTGGAAACAAAGATGATCTGGACAATTACAGGCCTATATCGATTTTACCGATTTTGTCCAAAATTCTGGAGAAAGCTGTCTTCCATCAGCTACATAGCTACCTATCAGAAAACTCTCTCCTCTTGCCTTATCAATCGGGGTTTCGCGAAAATCATTCAACTCAGATGGTCGTTACCTTCCTTACCGATAAAATTCGTGGTAATATGGACAAAGGGCTATTAACGGGGGCAGCGTTTATCGACCTGAAAAAGGCTTTCGATACTGTTCCTCATGACGGTCTTTTAAACAAGTTGTACAGATACGGACCCAAGACCAGCCTCTCTCGTGGTTTGAGAGCTATCTCACTAACAGGACTCAGAGACTGTCCATTGAAAATCACCTTTCTTCTGCCGCCAACATAAGTAACGGAGTACCTCAAGGTTCCGTGTTAGGGCCTCT
Source organism: Porites divaricata (assembly GCA_038088405.1). Lineage (NCBI taxonomy): Eukaryota > Metazoa > Cnidaria > Anthozoa > Scleractinia > Poritidae > Porites > Porites divaricata. Next base: position 5,374,787 of record JBBMOI010000008.1, read on the forward strand.
CTTGTTTATTCTTTACATAAACGATCTCCCTTTGGCTGTTGGTCTGTCTAGTGTTATGTTATATGCCGACGATACCGTTATTTTTACTGCTGCTTTAAACATTGACCAACTACAGCTGACCTTAAGCCTTGACCTCAATAACGTCTTTAACTGGTTAACTGCGAACGGTCTTTTCCTTAATCTAAAGAAAACTGAGTATGTTTTATTTGGAACTCGGCAGAGGCTTGTTAGATCTGAATCTCATAGTCCGCTTTGCATGGAAGGAAAGGAAGTCAACCAAGTAAAGTCGTTCAAGTACCTAGGAGTCTTGCTTGATGAGTGTTTATCTTTCAACGATTACATAAGCTATTTAAGGTCAAAAGTTGCCAGCAGACTTGGCCTCCTGTCACGATTACGAGGTTGCTTGACCACCGAAGCAGCAAATAAGATCCATTTGTCCACGGTGCTACCGATATTAAGCTATTGTGATATGTGCTTTTGCCCTCTTGGAAGCACTAACAGAATGACTCTTGAACGCCTGCAACGACGAGCTGCGAAAATTGTATACGGTTTTAAACCGGACATAGCCACGGAAACAATACTCGTGAACCTACGCTGGCCGCCTCTTACAAAAACCATGGAAAAGCACTGTGCACTGTTGGTTAACAAGTGCTTGGTCGGAGAAGTTCCTCTATACTTTAAAGACTATTTCATGTTACGCTGCCAGAGCGACAACCAACATGTTTTTAATAGATGCACTAGATCGTCAATCACTGACATTATACTTCCCAAATTTCATTTAGATGTCACTAAAAAGTCTTTTTATTATCATGGTGCATGCATATTTAATAGCCTTCCAACAAACATAAAGATTTTGCCACCTAAGGAGCGTTTCAAGGCTATCTCCGATTTTTATTCTTAGGTCATTTCTTAGAACATTTCCAATCTACATCCAATTTTTATGAGAACGTTATTACATTTTTCTAAGCTTTTAATTTTAAGCTTGTGGATTGCAGGACGACGTGATTGATCAATCAATCCACAAGCTTCGGCAGGTATAAATCCCTGTTTTTAAGCAATTTTTCAAGGTCTTTGTATTTTTTTATCCTCGTAAATCTAGGTATCCTTTCTTTTTTCTCCTAACAAGCGATGTTGATTGCGTGATGCACGTGCAGAGCTGTTGTTTTGATCATTAAACCTATTGTTTTTTTGAAGTCGTCGTTGTGGTCGTCGTCGTAGTTGCTTAAGCTCCCTTTTGTTTGGCGTCGTCGACGACACCACGACGACGAAATTTGCTAACCGCGCTTGCGCAGTGCACGGTATCTCACTTCCGGTCGTCGTCGACAAATTCGTCGTCGTGGTTCTTAAGTTCCCTATTATTCGATCGCCCTCGGCTGGAAAAGATTTGAACTTTCCATACTAGGCTACTTACGATCAGTTTTACTCTTTTCGGAAATTTAAGTGGAAAGGGTCTTAAAAATCAACGAAACATCGAATAATTAAAAACTGTCCTGTTCAAAACCCTGTTTCTTATGTTGCATTAATTATACAAAGAGAAATGAATGTGAACTGTAGCCCTGTTTACACGACAAATGTGTGCGGGCTGTCACGTGTGACCTTTAATCCCAGCGCTGATGTTTTTAAAGTCACCCCACACTTATTCACCAGGGTTTATAAACATTTGAAGGGTGCAGATTATTGCACGAATCTATGTACTACAGATTTTATTTATTTTATTAACTTCGCCAAACAATAGGGGTGACGAATGGTCTTTGCGAGCATGCCGAGCATTGCGATTTTTTTGCGAGCAAGAGCGGAAATAAAAAATTTGCTTTGCAAGCTAACCTGAGATCAGGCCCAATTTGAGCGGTTCTCATACATTCTCTCTAACGGCTACCGCTAAAATTGGGCCTGATACAAACTATTGCAAGTTTGTGCTCGTTAGGGTCAGATTTTGACCGTAACGCTGATTGGCTGTTAGACAAAAACACAAGATCTGATTGGCTGTCGGAAACGTCGGAAGTGAAAGCGCAAAAATCCTCGCGCGGTTGTTTTAGTTTAAGAAGAAACGTTTTTGAGCGACGGACGTCAACCGGAAGTGAGCCTCTTTCCCTTTTAATGTGTCTTGACGCTACCGTATTTGTATTGCTAAGTGTCGTAATTATTATAGAGACGATCTGCCCAAAAATTTGTTAAAAAACACGGCTCAAGAGTTCAAAACGTCTACTTCCGGTTGACGTGCGTCGCTCAAAAACATCTCTTCTTAAACTCCCTAATGATTCGTCGTCGGCGGAGAGAAGGATCGATTTTGCTGTCTTTTTTATTGTTTTATGGTCTTATGGTAGGAAAATATGCCTTAATATGTGCCATGGAAATTCAGAAAATTCATATGGTTGTTCATATCTTCTCAGGATTTGCTTTATTTACGGAAAGTGAGTGTATTGCGGAGTTGAATCCCTCTGCAAGTTGTTGACCGCTAACAAGGTGCCTTTTGATTTACCAACAAACGGGTGCAAATCGAAATACTGTCCATCTTAAAACTGGTTTCATTTGAAAGTTTAGCTGAGAATGACTTCTCTTAACGGGGTACGCAGTCGGAGGCTCACTGCGAAAGAAACCTCAATCGCCAACTGTGAAGTATTAGACGAAAAATATCGCATCGCTGTTCAAGGAATTTTCAGTGTGCTAACAGACTGGTTGTTTGCCTTCGCTTTTTGTAAGAAGTAGATCAGGAAAACTGGTGTCCTCGTTCGTTGGCTGTTTGCTTTTGTTTTTAAAGATTTATGTACTGAAAATCGGGGGAAATTGCCGAGGAAAATATCAAGACAACGGAAAAATAGAGATTTTTAAATTCCAGAGCGCCTAGCCAAAATAATAAAACTCGTAGAACATCGTGTCGCCGTCTTTTCGAAAACTTTTTACCTTCTACGCCTACAGAAGTAACCTTCGAGATCTCCCTTAATCTCGCAAGAAGTTAATTGTGCTGACTGTTTTTTTTAGCTGAAAAAATTAACAGATAAAAGCTATTTTTTAAGTCAGCTAGTCTGCATTTCTCCCACGCGTGAAAAATTTGCATACTAGAAAAACAAGAAACGGAAGTAATTCTGATTGGCTGATTCGGCAAATGTCAATCAATCAAAAAAGTGGGCGGCAGGCTTTTCGTAAAGGTTTGTATCAGGCTCTCTTTTCGTTTCGCCTTGCCCGCCGGAATGTAATTTTTAAAGCGAAACGAAAATAGAGCCTGATCTCAGGTTATTTGCAAGCTTGCGAGCAACACAAAAATTTGGGGAGCACGAGCAAGCGAGCACTCGTTTAAATTTTGCGAGCAGTTAAAATAAAAATTAAAAAAGTGTACATGTATTCACAGGAGAACAGGCAGGGACACCGCAACTGCGAGCGCCAATTACTGCGGGCCCAAGACACAGATCGCTGAAAAATGTAAAAACTACAATTCTTTCTAAAAACAACAGGCGATGTTCCGTCCTAAATTATGTGCAGCGTTGCAGGTCAAGCATATAGATTTGAAAGAGCGAGGGTCATCAGGGATGAAGGAAACGACAAGAGCTTGTTTGTAATAACCGTAAAGGACAGCTTTAAAAGAACTTAAAGAACAAGCAACAGATAGTCAAAGGTCTGCGACAAGAGCATTCCATATTTTACTAGTCCTTATATGGTTGTTGACAATGAAATGGAACATTGAGGATGTATTTTGAAGCTCGTCGCTGAATCCGCTCCATCTTGCAAAGACAAGGAGAAATATTCCTTAACAGGTTTTTTATATGTCTTTTTTTTTTTCAGGGAAAATCTATTACACAAGTGCAAGTTTCTCGACTGGGTCGCTCTAAGTCTCTCCCTTTGCCCAGTGAATGTGACAAAGAAATAAGCAGTACATCATGTGAAGCAAGGGCTGTTTTGCCTCCTGACTCAACTCGTTGGTAAGTGATTTGCATTTTTATTTGAGGAGATATCTAGAACAGTATTAACAACATTAAAATGCTTTGAAATAATTAAGTTTTTTCTATACTGACGTTCGAGCTCATCACAGCTCTGAGATTACTATTTTCTAGGTCTACATAAAAAGCGATTTTTCGATTTGGGTCACCTGACATTGGGTGTGTCCGGAAGACATCACAAACTCAACCAAACGGTTACCTTGGGGTCACCGTCCGTATTTTGCCATAGATAAATACCTCTTATTAGCCTAATAAGATGTTTATTATATGGCTTCTTCCTGTTTGGGAGACCAGAAACAAGTGCAGGACGCACGATTTGACAGTCAGTTGACAGGTGTCAAAAAGAAAGTTTTTATTTATTATTTTTATAGCACATAACAAAGGCTTTCCGAGAAAGTAAAAACAAATTCGCCATGTTAAAAAAGTTTATTCGGTCAAAACTAAGAGCACTGTAAGTTTTAGCTCTTTAATGTAACGCTGGGGTAGTTTGGAAACCGGGCACTGTGTCTTTCTCGAAGTCATTTCCATCTTTCCTCCGTTGGTCCTTGTAAAACAAAACACTGAAAAAGGCAAAGAAGCTTTTCAAGGTAAGTTTGTTGGCATTGTTGAAGGATTCGCTCGTTAATTTTTCTGGGGAAACCTCTCAAATTTCTGCCAGTTCATTCTCGTCTTCAAGCGTGATCTGCGTTGAAATTTTCAAACACGGACCATATTTTCTTCGAAGGAAAGGTTACGATTCAGTTTCTATATCAGCTTGGTTCTCGTGCAAACAAAGCTAGGTTAAAATCTGGAAAGGCAAAGTCAACATCCCAGTCCTCAGGGTTTACAGACATACTTATATTCGGTCAAAACTAGGAGCATTGTAAGTATTCACTCGCCAATTTGACGCTGGAGTCTTTTGAAAACTGGACATTGTGTCTGGCTCGGAGTCGCTTCTATCTTTATTTCGTTGGTCTTTGGAAAAACACTGCAAATGACAAAGAAGCTCGTCAAGATGATCGGGTGCAGGCCTCTCTTTGTTATCATATTTGTCGAAGGCATTACTCATTTTCTCTTAGGCAAAACATCTCGAATCTCTGCCAGTCGATTTTCGTCTTCTTAACTGTGTACTACGATAAAATTTTCAAACACTGTGACTGACTGTCTAGAATCGTCTTCGATAAGATTACGAGTTAGTTTCTTCATCTCCTTCGTTCACAAGTAAACACAGTTTAAAATGTTAAAGGACAAAGTCAAAATCTAAGTCCTCAAGGTTGATAGACGTCTTGTAACTTAATTTCAACCTTTTTTCCGAGGTAGATCAGATTTAGAGCTCCGAAATGAGCATTTTTGTTGAAATTTTGGTCCGTATAGCAAGTTACGGACTGCAAATTGACCAATCGCATGGCGAAAACAGACTCAGCCATATAATATATAAGTACGGTTATGTTAAGAGACTCTTCCTTATCTCAAATGGAACTTTTTAATAGGCCCTTAATGATTGGGCTGCTTTGACATAGCCCAATCACAAAAAAGGATGTCTTGCGATTACCGTTAAGACAAAACAAATTTGGCTCTGTTGTTTTTGCAGTCGTTTTAGCGATCAATGAGATAAGAAATGCTTGCGATTTTGATAATTAAATGTTTATATTCGTCAAATAGCAGTTAACCTACGACTTGTGCTTGTTGTGTTTTTGAAGCGGTTATTTGGCTATTTTGTCTTCGCAAAGCGTGTGAAACTTTTGCCATTTTTTCCATCTCTGCATTACCAAAATCACCGGACGTAGTCTTTGCATTACATCTGCGTCCCTTTTTCAGTCTAGTATTTTATGATTAACGTCGATCGTTAAATACTTTTGAAACAAACATCTTCCAAATTTGCCAAAGTTAAGGGGCTATAAAGAATTAGACGTGCTTTAAAGGCATATTAGCAACTAATGGACAAGCATCTGGGGGCTACCCTAGTATGCCACCAATAAACATCACTGTTGCAGGTGTTGAAAAGTTATTGAACAAGTTGAATCCCTATAAGGCACCTGGTCCAGACAACCTACAGCCCCGAGTCCTAAGGGAATTAAGTTGCCAGATTGCTCCAGTCCTTTGCAATATATTCAAGGTTTCCCTTAGAACAGGTACTGTTCCTGATGACTGGAAGTTAGCTTATCTAACTCCAATACACAAAAAGGACCTAGACAACTACCTGAAAATTACAGACCTGTTTCCCTTACATGTATATGCTGTAAATTAATGGAACACATTCTGGTCTCACATATTTCAAAGCACTTGGATCGCTACGGTATTTTAAACGATTCTCAACACGGTTTCAGGCGAGCACGATCATGTGAAACCCAATTAATTGCCTTTATAGATGACCTTGCAAAAGAAATGCAGGGAGGAGGCCAAACGGATGTCATCGTTATGGACTTCAGCAAGGCATTTGACAAGGTTCCACACAATGGCTTGCTATACAAATTGTTTAAGTGTGGCATTGATGATATTACATTGCAGTGGTTGAAAAGTTTTCTTGAGAAAAGAAGACAAAGTGTAGTTTTAGAAGGAGAGCATTCACATTCAGTTCCAGTAACATCAGGTGTACCCCAAGGATCAGTGCTGGGGCCGTTAATGTTTCTTATTTTTATTAATGATCTCCCATGTTATGTTACGTCAAGGGTCCGTCTTTTTGCCGATGACACCGTCATTTATCTTACAATAAAATCTGAGAGCGATTGCCGGCAATTACAAGATGATCTTCAAAGCTTGGAGAAATGGGAATCCGACTGGTGTATGGAATTTAACCCAAGCAAGTGCAACGTTATACGGGTAACACGCAGACATACACCTTTCAAATTTCAGTGCAAACTTCATGGCAAGGTCCTGGGCATGGGAACTGTTGATACTACTAAATGTTTAGGGATCAACCTCTCGCATGACTTACGCTAGAATGATCATGTAAATGCAATTACCACCAAAGCAAACAAGACTCTGAACTTTCTACGCCGCAATCTCCGCACGTGTTCGGCCAAATCCAAAGAACAAGCATATAAAGCCCTTGTGAGACCGATTGTTGAATACAGTGCCACTGTCTGGGACCCTCACGTAGCTAAGAACATACAACAGGTTGAAATGGTTCAACGCCGAGCAGCTCGCTGGGTACTCGGGCGCTACGATAGATTAGACAGTGTAACTGATATGTTATCTTCTCTTAAATGGAGATCTCTGGAGCTCAGGCGATCTGACGCACGTCTTTGTATGTTGTACAAGCAGTTTAATGGATTAGCCACTTACGAACGCGACAAGCTTCCGAGAGAACATAAGAGCGGAATGAACACCAGGCAATCGTCTCTCTGGCATCGATTTAAAGAGCCACATTGTACATGTGATTATTACAAGAACTCTTTTTACCCTAGGACAAATGCACAGTGGAACAATCTCCCACCAGAAATTGTAGCATCTACTTCGCCATGTTCATTTCGGCAATCCCTGTGTAATCTTACATATTGATTAGTAATTTTATGTTATTATTGTATTCATTGTTGGCACTTTTATTATTATTATTATTATTATTATTATTATTATTTAAAGCAGTCTGCAATACTCTGTTGAGAGTGAAGACTTAATTGGTAAATAAATAAATAAATAAATAACAGTTTTGTATTTTGTATCATATAATAGGCCATTTGCACTATGGCGTCATTTTACTACTACGACCTGGGTCCTTTTCGTTTTTTCTTTCATATTTAAATTTGGTAATCCCAGAACGGTTTAAATAACAAAAGCCTTAGTTTGCACAAGAAAGCAAAACCCTTAAGTATTCTGGTCTTAGTATTAAAATGACGTCATCGCGCAAATAGCCTATTATCATTGAATTGACTGTTGACATCAAAATCAATGCTTCCAATTGTCAGGAGTGCACCGGAGGTTATTTCAGATGGACGCTATTCTCACGCTAGTGACGTATGGGCTTTCGGTATCTTAGCCTGGGAACTTTACGCATCCTACGAAAATGGTCAAGAACAGCGATATCTCTCAATGCCCTACTTTTCTCTTAAAAACGAGCAGGTAATTTTCAATCCCTTTTAGTCCAGTTTATGGCTCAGTCAATTCCAAGCGTGCTCATCCCCCCCCCCCCCGGGCATTTGTCATTTTGTTTTGGAAAAGCTGCAAATGCCCCATGGTGGGGCTTAAAAGTAGGGTGCAAATGCCTCACCCCGGGACAACATTAAAATTGTATTTTCCTGTAAATAAACTGCAAATACGATATTTATGGGAAGTCTCTAATAATCTGATCAAAACCCGTGAAGCGCCCTATGCAAATCACCCCTAGCCGCTATTTATGATTATTGCAAAAAAGATCACATCCATCTGACTAAAATCAATGACAGAGTTATAAACTAGAATCTTAATAATAACTTTCTTATTTTCAAAGACGTTTGATATAGTAAATGATAAGCAAACACCCGATGAGCTTAACATGAGTATTTTCTCATCTCGATGGAACCATTTCGTCAGCGTATTAATTGCTGCATTTATCGTACCGGCAATACACAAAGTTTATATTAGCTTTCAAATATCTCGCACAAAGAAAGTGTCTTTTCCTTTAAATTCTTCAAACGATACATTGATTGTGCGAACTGATCACGAAGGCGGGAAGTAATTTCTTAGACGGATGCAAAAAAAAAAAAAACTGTGGGATGGGGAAGTGATGGAGCAAAAACCGCACATATCTCTTTAAAGCATAATTATTAAAATTAAGTGAAATACTGAAAAAGGAACTATGTTAACCACGCACTTCTAGAAGAATTGACAAATGCCCCACCCCCGAGCAGAGGTTTTCTGACAAATTCCCCACCGCCGGGACCGACAAGATGACAAATGCCCAGGGGGGCGTGGACACGCTTGCAATTGACTGACCCATTAGACGTGTGAGGGCTACTACTAAACAACACCCTAAAAATTGAACAGAATCAGTAAGACGGAAAAATATTCTCAGTCTTATGTTACCCATACAAAGTATTGACCAAAAACCTCTAAAAATCCCTATTATTGACATTTTTAAAGTCTCGTGAAGCTCTAAAAAGCCCACTAAAAGTCCGATTTTTATAGCTAGACTTATAGTTTGGGATCTACGAGTTACAGTTGACTTATCATGTGGCCGTTCCCATCTGTTCTGCAGATTTCCACTTTTATGCGTGACGAAGGACCATTGGAGCGACCAAAAGGCTGTCCTCACTGGGTTTATGTCATAATGCAACAGTGCTGGGCATTTAAGTCTGTTGAGAGGCCACCTTTCATCGCCATTTATGATTGCCTCACGAGCAGGTATCAGTGAGAACTGAGCCCTTCATTTTACACTGTTACGTTTGTGGTGAAATACTTTTGTTACTTCAGCCGTCCATAACTGTTTACAACAATTATGTTGCTCTAACAGGCTTATATTATTGGTATGCGTAATCAAATGGTGACGCGTGAAATAACTAATTATTAATGAATTAATAATAATTTCCCGAGACTTCAGTCTCATTTCTGAAAACAGAACTGAACTGAAAAGTTTAGAGAATCTAAATTTTGGCTTAGGTTCACAAATTTCTGAATTTTTCGACAAAAAAGGTAGGTTTTGTAACGCGTATTTTAATGCCATGAAATCTTCATTCATAAATTTTTAAAACTTCGTCGACATCTTGGCACTGAGAAGTACGGAAGGTTGCCGTAGCAATTTTGTAATTTCACATATGAAATTATAAACCAACGCTGAAATTTTGCGCTAAAATTAAGGAGTAGTAGGCAAGATTCGTATTCCCGGACGGCCTAGGGGCGAGTGCTTGTTTTTGCGCGAAAGCGAGACTAATGCGGGTCATTCTTGGCAAGAAACATAAGAAGACTGCGGCTGAGGTGCCGGAAAACGAGAACAATCTTAAAGGTTTAAGGTTTCGGTGGGCTCCAAACGTACTTACATGCTTGAGAAATCATTGTTTCGAACGACAAAAGGAAGATCGGCTCTTCGTCACGGAGAGCGTAACCAGAAATTGACCGAAAGAGTGTGTTGGTGAGCGAGTTCAATAAAAACTCGAAGATGGTCTCAAAATCCCCAAAACAGGGTAAAACCCTGAAGCCATTTCAATGTTAATTTTCAGTGATCTTTAAAACTTCTAATGGATACCTTTCATTGAAATGGACGTAGTTGCCAAAAAATGCAATTAAGTTAAAACACCTACTTTCCAGTTGACATTTTCTAACAGAGCGGATGAAAAATCTTGTGTATTTGAAATACCGAACAAGTACGGTTCGGTGGATGAATTTCTATCAGGACAGGGCTGACGTTCTGCATACATTCTCTGCACTGTAAAGAAGGCCGTTAAATCGGAATGAACAAAGAAGACTTGAAAGGTATAAGTTTATTTAAACATTTAGACAGTCACACGTAGGAAAACGATCGGCGTATTCACATTTCACCCGATTATATTAGACTTTTATACAGATGATAATACCAAGCAGTTTAAACTTCATTTTACAGATATACACACGAGTAAAATAGAACGATAAGAAGTTTTCAAATTAAAGGGAAATCGAATATTGAAATTTTAACAAAATTTATCATTTTCAAGCTTAAGTTTACTTCTTTTGACTTCAGTCGTGGTTTTTTTTCCTTTCTCTGTTACCACGACCAGTTCTTCCCACAGTTTTGTCGCTTAAAACAGATATCCCTGTAGCTTACTGGTACAGTTTGAGCTTTAAATCATATTATGTTCACGATTTCTATCGTTTTCCAGCGACCCAGCCGCAATTTGCCTATATTCGTTTTTGTTTTCGCCACGAAGTTGACCCCCATTACATTAGCCTCGCAGTCATGATAAGAAGGCTCTAGTCCCAGGGCCGCCCGGGAATACGAAACTTGTCTATTCGTCACACATGATATTAACGCTGTTATACTACTACATGAGAAATTTCTGCAATTTGATTGGCTTAGAGCAGTGGTATTTCAGCTTAATTTGAAATAACTACATGTGAAAATTACAAAACCTTTGCGGCTAGTAGTATAAACATATAATAGCATGATTTGTACGTGACTTTTGGCATAAATACCACTCGTGACATTTCAAAATTGTCTCAAATTTACGTATAACAATTATCAACTCGTCAGGGGCGTAGCTAGGGGGGTCCTGGGGTACCCGTGACCCCCCCCCCCCCCCCTCCTTGGTAGGCCTTCTTTTGAGCAAACAACCTACAATATTCAGGTGGCGAAAACGCCATGACAATATCTTGGCCGTAAAAGCCATTGTTGAAAAGCCCACTTTTTTAAAATTTGTTTTTTTGTAAAGTATTTTCGTCAACGGCTCTTGTCTTTAGTTAATAAGAGCCTTCATGCCGCGATAATACGACTGAGCCCGCTGATACACCAGGGAAAGCAGCGGTATAAACCATATATAGTCGGCGATCCCCGGATGGTGATCTAGTGAGTAGCCTCTGTGACCCCCCCCTTTCAGAAATCCTGGCTACGCCCATGCTCGTGGTATTTATGCCAAATATCACAACAAATCATGCTATTACCTATACAAATTTCGCGCAAAAATTAAGGAGTAATTTGTCGCCTGTGATATTATTTTATTATATCATTTAAGGGAACCAACGCAGTCGTGGCTCTTTGATTTGTTGTTAAAGAACCACAGCCTTCAAGGGTGGTCAAATTTGTCTTGCCGTCAGCCAAACGATGCTTGGCACGTCTTAAAGGCAGAACTTCATCCGACCAGGGAATCGATTGAAAAGATGTGCTCACAAGATTTCTTTACAAAACATGATTATTCCTATGGTGATATTCAAGACGACAGCAAATCTTCCACAAAAGCAAAGAATAGCAGAACGAGGAGGGTTTGAATGAACTAGATTACACTGCGCTGCTTGGTGAGCATGAGACACAGCTATAAGGGTCTCTCCTCTTACTGAACTGAACTTAACTACTGCAGATGAAGGATTTATGATACGTAAACGTTCTAAACGGAAATTGCAGCTGTTTCTGAAATTGAATATTTTCTTCACAACATTAAAGCAATGCTTCAAATAGCAAAGCGGGAAAATAGACGTTGTAATAAACAGTAGAAGACGTAAGAGAAGCACAAAGAAGAAGAACACAGACATGAGTAGTATAGGCGTAAGCGGCCTTCTGGTGTATTTTCCATATATTTTGGGTTTGAGCTCGAAATTTCTATGTGGTTTTTCAGTCGGCCGCTTGACCTTGGGATTTCCTGGAAATAATAATATCTTAATCCAACCATGTCTCCATATTTGTATAACTTTTCATTATATACCATTTTTGTTTTTGCTTCTAATTTTATATAGGATTGATATTTGTCTTCATTTGATATAATCATGTGTGAATAATCATTGGTTATTTTTTTACAACCAAAATCTATTCTATATATATCACCTTTTTCAATCTTTTCCAATATTTTACTGGTAATTGGATCTTCATGAATGACTGCTTTTTTATACATGTTCAGTACTGGCTCAAGGTAAAATGTTTTACCACATATATATTGAGCCTTTTGTAATACTGCTTCTGGTTCAAGTAAAAATGGTTCCTTTATGAGACCAATCATTGTCAACATAACATGTACCTGCTATGACTCCAGCGCAAAGTAACAATCCATTGTTTGGAGCTCTTGGTTCTTTGTAAACGTTTATTTGCTATAATGCAGCCGTTAGTGCAGCCAAAAACTTCACTGGCGAAAAATTTCTACGCATGGGCCGCGACATAAATCACGTGGTCGATTTCCGGCATCAAACATCAAATCAAAAACAGTCCGTGGTAGTGTTGTGGTTTTGTTGCCACTGTGAGAAATCAAAAATTATTTTGGTCGAAATTTTTAGTGATACGTGTTGTGTAGTAGATAACGCATCCCTGAACTGTCAGAGAAACACTCTGGCTCGATCCATTTAACCGAGATCGGCGTTGCGATCACTGGATGCGAGAAGAGGACATGCTAAAAAGGTGGGTAATTTTCTCCTTTTATGTTTAGTGCAAGTCTCGTGCAACAAGAAATTATATAGCAGTGGAAGAAAAATTCTTTGGCTTTGTTTTGGTATATGAATTAGCGTGTACCGAGTTGCACGGAAGCGGCAGTTTTGTAAAACGTATACACCCTTTTTGTGCTATAAATCGACACGATTGTATGTGTACTATACTACAGCTTGGCTGCCATTCGGTTTGCCCACACTGTAAACGTTTAGACACCTTTGGATTTTTATGCGTGGTTAAGTTAAACGCAATATAGCACTACAAAAAAGAAAATAAAAAAGCAGAGGGATAAATTTGATTTAGCTTGCACCTAGTTGCAGGAAAGAGGTAGCTTACCGTTTCGGGCGCATTTTCATTAATCAAAACAAAAATATTCTGACTACCAAATCGGAACTCGCACACACAATTTATCGCAGGGGTTTGCGCATGGTTTTTAAGTCTGCTGCCTCTCGTTGCGACGGAAAATAATAAAGCGGGGAAAGCAATATTCTTTGACTTTGTTTTTGGCAAATAAATTAACTTGTACCGAGTGGCACGGCGAAGAGGCAGAAAGCGGACTGTCCTACTTTTGATGCTCTTAAAATTCGACAAAGTTGAACCTGAGGTTATAGCACTGTATATTTTGGACATTTTAGGCTTACTTTCGAATTTCAAGAACGTGAGATTCTTGTAAAATGCTCAGTAAAATAGACTCTTTTGGTTTAATATGAAAAATTTTATTTTGATCGAACCAACTAATGTCAAGATTATCTATCCTAGACATTTTCTGTTGACACTATGTACAGCTGTCAAGCTTGTAATTAAAACATGGCCAGAAATTCCGGACATTTGAGCCCGCATTCTATTGCGGTCTTACCACTAAAATAAAGATGGCGGAAAATACGAGTCGCCTTCGACCAAGAAATGTTCTTGATTATTCAGAGCTAAACGCCCTTTCTTCTGTCGTTCTTTACAACACATCCAAAAGAAAGAAGTCAAAGCTACAACATGGCTCTTGTAATAGGCGTTCTTGCTTTGCTCCATGCAAACATCGCAAACAATCGTATCCGATGTGTACAGTGAAAATTATGTCTTCTGATGATACACATTGTTTACGAACATATTGCAAGCACTGATCATCGCTAACACTTACAGAGTTCTTAAACTTGTCAATTTGAATTAAATCTAAGTTATTCGACATTTTTAACAAACAAAAACCGATCCGGTCTAGTGGTTGCGTGAAAAATTTTAATATTCCCGCGAAAATGTGACGCGTCCATGGGGATGTTTACTGGCCAAAAGTACTCTCCATTGTCCTTGTATCCCACAATTCTCTACAGCATTAGAAAGCTTGTTTTTCACTGAAAATTTTGATACCAAACATGGCGGAGTTTTCTGCAAAATGCGAGTTTTTTGCCAAAAAATATGGCATGTGGTTCTCGGATCAACACAAACAAGATGCTTGCGTGACATTTGATATCTTCTCTTTTGGTAGAACTGATTTGTGCTACTCTGAACTGTTTTTGAAGGCAATTAGCAGGGCGATGAAATCAGCCTCGAAGGTGAAAATTGGTCAAATAGTACATCATATGGTGCTTTTCCTCAAGCGATCGCGGCACTTGGGATATCTCGATTATGTTGTCTGCTATAGCGGATCAAAATCTGTTTGGGATGCAAATATTGGATTTCAAGCCTCTGTAATATAGAGCGTTGTATGAGCCAAGCTTCAAGAATCAACATCGATGAAAAGCAGGGCCAGCAACATTTGCTGATGAAAAGCAACTAGTCAGAATAGCCGAGGAAACTTTTAAGAACACGACCGCATCGCGGCACTTGTTCCCGGTAAGCCAGAACTTGCTCTATTTTATTTTGTTTTATTTCTGCCATACATTTCCTTTGAGTGTTTGGCGGCCATATTGCCAAGTAACCCCGCGCGTGCGCCGTTGCGTTGTCCGGAATTTCTGGCCATGAGGATCGACGATTCGATTAAATTATTCTATTAAAAATTTGATTTGGAATCATCCACAACAATCACAAAGGTTTGGGTTCTCTCTGTTTACCTCACTGCTTGCTAATAACATCTTAGAGAGAGGGTGGATAATGTGTCTTTCATTTAAATGGCTTCTCTGGCAGGCAGAGTTGTTTCTCAATTTTCTGTCTAACGTTTAGGCGTAAATGCAAAGTGAAAGATAACCAGCTTCAAAGGAATCCTCATTTCAAGATATAAGATATGGCAAATTTTCTGAAGGTAGTCACTCCCTCAAAAAATGAACTTACAGAAATTAATAGTGCGGGTTAACATTCTATGGGGTTTTAAGACAGGATTTTCAAAACTTTTAGTTGGATCATCTTGATGAACAGTACTTTGGAGCATAACATGAAAGTTTCGTCTTAGTCTGAGCTTTCAAAACAAGCTAAAATAATTTTGTTAGTTAACAGACATGCTTTAATTTACACTTCACAAACTCAGTGTAATATTACCTGTACAGTAAAAACATGTGACTAGGAACCTGGTTTTTAAGAACCTGTTAGGCTAAAATTTGCCAGCTAGGCCCCTCTATACAAGAAACTGTTGAGCTTAAAAATATGTGGCAGATTTTTATTTTCTAAAATCTATAAAAACGTTTTGTACACTTGGACAAATAGTCAACATTGAGGATCCTCTTTGGAGACTACAATGTTATGGAGTGAGGATTTTATATAAGGAATTAGCTAAACATCACTAAATACTCTTAGCTATAATGTGTTTTTTCCAGGAACCTATTTAAGAACCTAAACAGCCTAAATTTGTGCTAACTACCATTAATGGGCGAAAATGCAGGTTCTTTGTCAGGGGTTTTTGCTGTGTTTATTATTGTAACCCTAAATTTTTAGCCCTAATAAATGCATGGGTCTACTACAGTATATATTTCAAGAGTTTGTTGCTGAATAAATAGGTTCACACAATGTATATGAAGCATAGTTTCGTTTTACTTTTGAATCAATAGAAAATATAAAGGCAATGGAATATTGAATATACTTATGCATTTGTTTTCTTTTTACAGAGACGATGAACTTGATCCTGAATCAAACAAAGTGCAGCTAACGTAGCAAAGTTTTCTTATGATACATGTGTACTTAAACAAGATAGTATGAATTTCAAGTACCTATGTCAGAGTGCAATAAAATCAATAAAAATCTGAAAATGTGAAAGATCTGGGTCTTTTGCTCCATTGTAGCGGTATAGCATGTACACTAATTACTTGAACAACCAACAAAACAAAGTCATAAATATTCCAACCATGTTCTCTAGATGTGCTTCTACATATAGGGTGTTATTTTAGTTTTTTGTTCTCAAAATATTCGTTTACTGCTAAGATTGTTGCTGTGCATACTGTTATTGGGATCAAGTACATGCTAAGTTTGAAAGAATAAAAAGGAAAGAAAACTAACTACAAAACTATGGACCGGTCGGATTATCAAGTAATAAGCCAGTGCAATACTTTGAAGCGTTCAATAGTGTTATGCATTCATGATGAAGTGCGCCCCTTGGGAACGTTCGAGTCTTTGCCAGTCTGTTTTGCTAGGATAGCATTTTCTTCCTTAGAAACATGGCTCGTAAGTGAGTTGAAAGTCGCATACGCAAACATTGCAGTAAACGAATCTCACAGGAAACGGAGAATAGTAAAAAGTCTCCAGTTCTTCTTCTTTCTCCTGGAATAAACACGCGAAGGACGATTTTGCCGCCATGTTGAATTTACTCTATGTCACGTGGTCTGGTATCGACCAATCAGACATTTTTCGCCAGTGAAGCCAAAAACAGTTAAACGACATTGCGCATGAGCACACCATTATTTGTAGGCAGTTATTTGCAGGTCACGTGGTGGGCTGCCGGCCAATGAAAAGGAAGAAACATTTGCATCGGTAAAAATTGTTACTCGGACAATAGTTTAAAAAATGTTTCCGTATAACATATATTACATTTTATGGAAACTCTAGATAAGAACTTAAGTTTGTTTACAATTTATGAAAATTCTGGAGGTGTGATTGGTACGTTTGTTTGTTATAAAATTTATTGGTACAATATTTACATGGGATTCTAACTCCAAACATACATCAATTTAGATGGTTACTAATACGATCGTAGTCGTTGCTTATTAAAAATCTATATCCATTTTGCTTGTACCATTTTTTCATTTCTCTTTGAGATTCACTAATCTGGCAATTATTTGTGGGGCTTTTAAATTCAATGCATAGACCAGAATAGTCTTTGTGGTTATTGCAATGATAATATCCGCTCTGCTTGGATCTTTTTGATAGCCTTTTTTCGATGAGTTGATTCTCTTGGTTGGCGTATCTTGATTTTCACCAAAATTCCGGCAATTATGATTGCCTCACGATAGAATCGTCTGACGTATTGCACTACTTTATAATGTAAGTCAGTCTCATTATCTATCTTGAACTTTTGGTTATTGGTATTGTCAAATAGTTTGTACTGACCATATTTTCTGATGGATGGGAGTACTTTCGATGTTACCCAGCGTTTGTATTTTTTGGCAGTTTTTAATTTTGAAGAAAAGATGAAGGAATAAAAACCAGATTCATGGATTAGAACTGCTTTTTGTTTACCTCCGGGAATGTTTATAAGAGGGAGTGTCAATTTTACCTCCCCCCCCCCCTTGAAACTTGTCCTCAGGGTCAATAATATGATATCTTACAACTCTGCTTGGATCTTCATAACCAAGGATTTTAGCAATATATTTTCCCTTAAACCAAATATTTTGTTTGTCATCAATATGCCAAATTATTTTAATTTCCACCTCATTGCTAGCAAA
>JBBMOI010000008.1:5395000-5502500 GCA_038088405.1 Porites divaricata
CCTCCACTAGTAAACTGTATGCCTACAACACGTCAATGAGAAATTCAAAATCAAGGTTTCGGAGGACAGTACAATGTTTTTTCCCCGACTTTTTAAGCGCTCAAAACATTGTTCGAGTTATCGAGGGCAAAATTATATGGAAATGATCTGAGGGGAAACAAAAATTGCTTCGAGTTAGCGGGCGGTTCGAGTTATCGAGGGTTCGAGTCACCGATGGTAAAATTACAGTACATATGTGAAGGAAATTCAGGGGAAATCGATTTTGGTTCGAGCGAGCGAGGGTTCGAGTTAGCGAGAGTCAACCGGTATTTTCCGACAATCTAGACCCCAGTGATTACGTCACCTGTAGTGATTTCAAGATCAGGACAAATCTTCCTACATCCTCAAATGCGACCTCTGTTGGGGTAAGTTAGGTAAAGGCTCCTTTAATTGGGACGCAGAAGAGCTCTGGAGTCGAGATTGTATTTTCGGATTTTCCGCGCATGGGCACAAGCCATTTTTTTTTCGAATTCTTCTTTATAAGCAGTTTTGTTGCCCGCCTTATTGCCTTTCTCTCTCATGGAATTGTGGCTGGCTTACTTTTTAGCAAAGAGAAAAATTGATCTTCCAAGAGTAGTAGGTAAACAGCAAAATTAGCATTGGATTTTCCCAAAAATGTTACTTTTTTGTGAGAATTAGCTTGAATTTCATCCGATTACTTCGAGTCGTTATTACTCCCTCAGTAACGACTTGAATTTCATCCGATTACTTCGAGTCGTTATTACTCCCTCAGTAACGTCGTTACTGAGGGAGTAATAACGACTCGAAGTAATCGGATGAAATTTCAGGCTATGTGAGGGTAACTCTGTCAAGGTTTAGCCCATCCTCGGAGACTCAGGGGCAGTCAGTCGGGACGATACAATGTTGGTGGTGAAAGTTTACTGTACGATCGAGACGAGCCCCTGGGCACTTACTCTTACCGAACCAGTTCCAGAAGCCTTTGAATTGCCTGCTTCTGATTAGCCAGAAAAATTTTTTTCTGGCCAATCAGCGAAGGGAAGCAGCCGGGTGACTCTCGTGTTTCCTTACACGACGTAGTTTTCCTCATCGATCGCCATAGTTGCGTAGCGCGTTCAACGGGGAAAGTTTCAGAACATAATGTTAACAACCCGGAAAAATTACAAGCTTTACCACGGCTACAAGAAACAAACACTCTCCGATGAATTTTTAGGGCGGATCTTTCGAAGGTATCGTAAATTTTTATAGCTGATACGATACGCGATACATGATCTAGTATACAACGCCAAGCTTACATTTTAGATGTCCATGTTCGTTGCACGACTGCTGAAACTTTCTACAGCGTGAAAATTTCCGTTGCACGGACCACGCAACTACGTCGATTGATCATGAGAAATGCCGTGCACGCACCCTTCTTCTTGCTTTCGCGCCAAACTCCTTTCGAGCTTGAAGAGAGCTTCAAGATGCTCAGTAATCTTAGGTCTAAAAGCTGACAGACACTTCACAAGAATTACCATGTTTTTTGTCACCATTTATTGACTATTGAAAGCTGATAAACTAAGCCTTGTGACTGCTGAAGATAGAGTGCAATTGAACATTTACATATTATAAATAGAAAAACATCCAATAATACAGAGCTACAGATGCCATCACATTAGTTTTGTTTTTAAGCTGTTGAGATTTTTTTTTTACTTCATCGTTATTGGAGTTCGCATGTTACTATAAATTATATACTGCTTGTGTTATGTAAATAATAGGGAGCTGTAATATTTATTTTATTTTAATTTGTTAATAAACGTTTACACTGGAGTATTCATTGGTGATTCTTTCTGTCCCAAAGGATTTGTTCTACTAGGTTGTACTTGAGTATATTTTTTGAAAACTGTCTTGAAAAATGGGGTGCACATTATATTCAGGTGCACATTATACACAAGTAAATATGGTATACCTACACATAACATACAAAAACTGTCTTTCAACACTCTCTGGAAAAAAAAGAGAACTGTGCTGAAATTGTCACTTACTGTTTTCAATAATTCTGAAGTCTTTCTTCTTTTGGATTTTCTTAAGTGTATGACCTACAGAAGAGAAAAAATCCTTGCTTTTTCGATGACCGGTAATGAAAGTGAAAGAATCCTCCCAAGCCATTTATGTTGTGACATCTGTGCCAAAGGCTGTCAGTGTGGGCAAACAGTAAATAAATGTAAAGATGACACAAAAAAGCATGACTCTTCTGATGTCTGAGGCAACAGAACCAACACCAGCAAATGCCAAAGTCAAAAAACCCGAGAAAAGAATGTCAAGATAATCTGAGACAGGAACTTCAAGACTCAAATCATCACTTCTTGTATTCTAGAATTTGTATTCTCTGATTGTCTTCTACAGGAAACAACAATTGACAATTGTGATAAATTAGTTTCTGTGGAAAGTATTTTAGAGACTTACTATGTGGAATGGTGACCATGCGATGAAGATTTTTACCTTTCTGAAGTCGAGGGTATTAAAAGCTTTTAAAATATTTATCAATAAATAATATTATTGTCAAATGAGGAGAATTATGATAGGAAAGTTCTGAAATATCAAACAAATGCACCAAAGAAAAATTGTTAATATTGTAACATTATTCTGTCAAAATATGTCCAATCTTGTACCACAAATTGAAAGGGAGTTAAAACGATGGCACTGTGGATGTGTTTGAGGGGGTCAGTAAGGGCAAACATTAAGCCAATCATAAATAAATAGTTTGATAGAAAATCCCATTTTATGTGAAATTTCTTTAATACATGCATTTGTAAAAAGATATCTGATAATAAAAATTCGTGTCTACTATATCACCCTTATTCTAATCACAGTGAAGATTAACCCATGTTTTCTTATGTTTAGTAAGCCAGACACTGAGCTCAGGTCCTTGAAATCAAGAGCTGAAATTGAGTCTTTGGAAAGTGTCCCTATTCCTCGGTCTCTTCTCCCTGGAATTCCCTTAAGAGCGTTCACTTCTTGTTACGTTTTAGTGACTACAAAATATCTACATAGACATCCCACTCTTCCAGGGAAACATACAAGTAAAATACGGATGCAACGATTTCTAAACTCTATACCTACATGTGTCACACACTGCGCGTTTATCACCCTCCAAAACTTTCAGACCCACAGGCTTTCTCAAACATTTTCGTAAACTCATCCACAACATTTCTTTTTCTTTGCTTATCCCTAAAAACAAACCTACACAGCCTGCAAAAATCGACGTCGCTTAACACGTCAGGATTCAGCTTATAACCGGACCGAGATTTCCAACAAAACACAACGGCTGTATTAAAAAACGAACGGTAAAGGAGTTGGCGCCAAAGCAAGAAGGTGCGTGCACTGCGGCTAGCCAGCAAATCCCACGATCAATCGACGTAGTTGCGTGGCCCGTGCAACGGAAATTTTCACGCTGTAGAAAGTTTCAGCAGTCGTGCAACGAACATGGACATCTAAAATGTAAGCTTGGCGTTGTATACTAGATCATGTATCGCGTATCGTATCAGCTATAAAAATTTACGATACCTTCGAAAGATCCGCCCTAAAAATTCATCGGAGAGTGTTTGTTTCTTGTAGCCGTGGTAAAGCTTGTAATTTTTCCGGGTTGTCAATATTATGTTCTGAAACTTTCCCCGTTGAACGCGCTACGCAACTATGGCGATCGATGAGGAAAACTACGTCGTGTAAGGAAACACGAGAGTCACCCGGCTGCTTCCCTTCGCTGATTGGCCAGAAAAAAATTTTTCTGGCCAATCAGAAGCAGGCAATTCAAAGGCTTCTGGAACTGGTTCGGTAAGAGTAAGTGCCCAGGGGCTCGTCTCGATCGTACAGTAAACTTTCACCACGAACAGTGTATCGTCCCGACTGACTGCCCCTGGGTCTCCGAGGATGGGTTTAGCCAGAATATCCAAAACGAGGTATCGATGGAAAAATCTATCTTGGCTGATGTTGGTGCTTACAATTTACAATGGGTCCAGAAAGGAAAATAGGTATCATTCCATATGGAACAGAAAGGACCAAAGCAGTCGTCTAAGGGTTAAAAGGACACAGTCAGATATGGGACTTGTTTTGCCAGTTTGAAGTTTACTTCAACCCGAAATGTACGCGTCAGATACATCAATCTTGCTTAGTGTTTCATTCAATCCTCAATCTTGTACTGAAAACCTCTTGTTTTAGCAAAATTTTATTCATACTATAACATTATTTTATCATATTTGGTCAAACGCAGTATCCAAAGGAACATGAAAAGAAGAGGTGGGAAACGCAGGCGCCGGCCGGAGAATCGCCTGCGTTGAGCAAAATAACGAGAGAAATGAATCAATAACAATGCAGAGCAAATAATCGTCAAATATATATTTGGAAAATTGATGGAGAAAGGTTACATATATTTGGAAAATCGAGCTTTCTCGACCTTGAACCATCAACAATGATTCAGATTTCGTGTCATTTCTCACCTCCCAATGATTCTTCGAATTCGGAAGTATCTGTCGATGCGGCTTTCCCTGGTCAAGTCCATCGGTGAATTCGAAATGGCATATAAAGAATGAGTGCTCTGATATGACTGATAATTATATATTGTAAGGCAATAAAATAAGAGCTAAAATTCGCTAATTCTCTGTCAGAAATTTTGTGTTTACAAGTGAGAGCCTCTCATTATTCATGGGTATTTTCTCCAAGTTTAATATTTTCGTGGACAACAATGTCTAACATTTCTGCATATTTCAAACGCAAATAATAATAATAATAATAATAATAATAATAAATGTTATTTAGCCATCAATGAACGCCCTGGAAATTACAGTAACTAAAAAATACATTGTTAATGCATTATTAATAGAGGTCGCTTACAACTTCGGAGAGTTTTTAAAACAGTGTTTGACTGAGGACCTGTTTACATGGAGATGGGGGACCCTAGGTAAGTGAGGTAACCCGCTTAGGTGAGGTAACCCGCCTGGCCGTATAATTATTCATTTTAATTTGATCACTTTTACATGATAGGTGGGGTGAACCGCCACATGTTACCTCACCTACCAGGGGTCCCCCACCTCAATGCAAACAAGCCCTGAGAAACAAAACGGTTACATTTACGGGGAGTGGTCGCTATGAAAGAGTTGGCTGTAGTTAAAATAATAACACCGTTTCCTCTACTATTTTTCTTTATTACTGCCTCCATTTTAAGATCTCAAGAGCCTATTAAACGGAAGAGTACTTGCTTTGTCGAGGATTGTTTTCGCTCATGTTTTAGTGGAATTGAAGATCGTTCATTAGCTTTTTTTAAAAGTTAGTTAAGTATTCTCGAAAAAAACATTTTCTTTGCTTTTTTCAATTGCTATCGAGCATTGCACCTTGACCAAGTTCTTTGTTTACTCCAGGCGACACAACTTCACTCCTAGAGAAAACCGCAAATAAAGAAAAAATGACCGACAAACCGACGTCAAAACTCAAGAGCACAATAATAAGATTGCGCTCAACTTGATCAATTAAATACAAAATTATAAGCGTCGGTGCACTTAACACAGTTCTGTAAAATATGGCGCCATGAGCAAATGGACGATTGACACAACTGGCATTTGTCACGTGACACCAGCCATGAAGGAACAAAGTAAAAAACACGCATGCTAAGAACCCGCCTGAATGTCCGTGGAACTGATCAAAGTGGAAAATATTCTGGGCAGTGTCCGGCCTGATGGTGAAAATAAGCCAGAAAAACGTCGTGATGATTCCAACGAAAAAGACTGCTGCTTTCGAATATCTTGAAGTAACTCCGCGCAGCTTTAATATTGGCAAGAAGACCTCCCGAGAGAAAAGGATCACAGATGCTCCCTCCGTCTCGCGGACCCATATCACCAAGGTAATAAGCGCCAATGACGAATCGAGGATCATGAATGCCAGAGCAAATGAGAGTGGAACCATGTCTCTTAGGATCATCATAAGCAGGACCCCATTCACGTACACAAGCCGTCCAAATATGGTCCCCAAAATGGTTCCATTTTTAGGGCTCTGGTCGCTGGATCGTGTCATAATTACGATAAGAAAGCCGAGAATAAATACCCCTAGAAGAGTAAGTCGAATATAGCCTTCAGTGCGGCCTTGGAAGTCAATACGAAATATTATCTTCCAGAGCTCGAGAGCTGAACCCAGGCGAGTAGGATGAAACCTCCAGCGCAGTAGACGATTAGTGAAGACCACATCGTGAACTTTTGTGCCATGGTCACAGGTTTAGCTCTTGGAATGGCATCATTTTTTTTTTTTTTTTCAGGATCCCATAGCCCTAACAAAACAGAAGATCTTTTTCCTGAATTCTGACTTGATCAACTTAGGTCATGTGTCTGAGCCGAAAACTTCCAGGAAAATCTTGTGGACCCGGTTTAGCTCGTCCATGTCATAGCCTCGCAGGGTAAACGTATTTTGGATCGATCGGAGGACTTTACTACTGGACAACGTCTCGCATGCATCAATTCATTGTATTTCCTATCGGATGCGTTCGTGCAGACACTATCGCTACACAGCTAAAATAAACGGTCTTCCTCGGGCAAACAAAAAGTAAAGTAAAATATATTTGCGTTGATACAGCGACAGTTCGCCTTGTCCAAGACCTTCCTCATGTTTGCTGTACACGTATTTATTTTCAAGCACGGAGCGGACACATTAGCAAACATGCCGGGGTTGCCGTCACTGGTTCAATCCTGGGGGACGGAGTGGGGAATTGGGAAGTGTGCATCTTAGTTTTCAGTGTTCTGCGGAAGACAGGCTGACTTTCTGCTGTATCGACATCCTTCTTTCCCCTAAAACTTCTGATTTATATAATATCTGTTACACAGGAAACACCACTCCTTTCGCGCCCGGCAACGTTTTGAAAGTGACTGTAACCTTCTATAGTCTGCTAGCAGAGTCCTTCTCTTTGCTATTTCTTGTTTTGTACTTCATAAAGTAATTTTGTCATAAATTATCATTTCAACCTGACCAAACGGATTTGGCATCGCTTTTTTCCAGGAGCCCATAACCGTAACAAAACAGACAGTCTTTCTCCTGAATTCTGATTTGATCAACTTGCTGACTAGTTTGGTTTGTTCGTTGGCCCTCAGCATTTATTCATTGTAATAGTCATGGAAGAACATTCTCTTAGTTTTGCATTATCATATTTAGCCTGAATTTCATCCGATTACTTCGAGTCATTATTACTCCCTCAGTAACGTCTGAATCGACCGGCCGTTAATGCCGTCCAGTGATGTCACTACTCCTTGATCTTTGCTTTAATTCATGCAGAAAGTAAAACACGGTTTTCAAGTGGCAAACCGAGAAATACCGTTTGGAAATGTCTGCATGATACAGAATTGCTTTATTTTTTTCGATCGTAATTCATGTTTAACGTTCACACTATCAACTGCACGCAGTACAACTCTGAACCGGTTGTACTGAATTCTATAATCAAACTCGGTCGCAATCACGCAATTAAATAAACACACACGCGGAACACTTAGTTCAAAAACACAATGATTTGCTTTAATTCTGAAAAGAAGCTATTTGGTCCTTAACGAAGAAAAAAAACAAGGAAACAAGAAAGAAAAGCTAACAGAATCATTACATTTGACGGTAAAAATAGCAAGAAGGTCGAATTATAACATTCAGATCTCAGAAAAATTCACGTAAACAAAGTCAACGGTCGCCAAAACCACGAAGCAGCTCTAAATGAAAAACCTACCGACTTTCCGCAATGATTCTTCATTCGCAGTTCAATTTAGCATTTCAGTTTTAAAGACAAGGGCAATTTTGCTGTTTAAGATAAAGATTAAGCTTATAGAAATGTTTGAACTACACGAAAGAATGCCAGGGAAGCGATCCGCTGAATATCAAGCGACAATCCCGCTAAAATTTTTCATAATTATACATAATTATGCGAATGTTTAGACAATCAACCAATCAAAATCACTACCCGGTTTTCGGGTAGTGAGTGACGTCACTGGACGGCATTAACGGCCGCTCGATTCAGACGTTGTTGAGAGGAGAAAACGACTCGAAACAATCGGATGAATTTCAGGCTATATCATATTTGGACTTACTCCAGAAAGTGAAAGAGTAATCGATATAATGTATTTGTGTTTATTCTTCGATGGACGATAACGGAATATGCCATTATCTCGTTCAACTGGAGCGCAAACAAGTTGACCACATGCCGTGATGAACTCTAAAACGGGGTCACGGAAGCTGTGCAGCTGTTCGTCGAGTTAAACCTTACGTTGAACTATTATTAGATGAAGTATTAGATGGGCTAGTGAGCGATGAAACACGCGTGTTTTGAATCGAAATTATTTAGTTTAAAGTACGTGCAAAAGAAAGCACTGCCTCCTTAATATTTTCATACTTAAAATACTGTTTAAACAACTAGTGCGACCACATGCCGTGATTAAAACCGACCGAAAGCGAGTTACGAAAACTCGCACATGTCCGCGAGATTTTCTGGTTGAATTGACAAGAACATAGAAAGAAGCTGTTTGTAAACCGTTCATGCAACGTTACTTGCGTATTTTACTAATATATAGATTTAGCCAGGGCTAAACGCGAAGCTCCATTAATAAATTTATAATTTAAAACAAACAATAAACTTGTAATCCACAAATCAGTTAAATTAAGGGCACATTCGTGTGACTTTTGAGGGACAGGCTAAGTGATTTTAGAGTGAAACAAATCTTGCATCGAGTTTGATAGCCTCATATGTACACCCAATAAATAGCACTGGCAATCATCTTCGGTCACATTTTAGAGCAATAATGGCTCTTGATCACGGTAGATTAGGCGTGGAAAACAAATTCTTGGAAAAAAAATCAGGCAGAATTTTTACGTTCGACAAGTTTACTTTAGAAAATCTTTCCAACAAATCTGGGTGCGTGCAAATCAACCTTTTATACTTTTTATGCATCACATCTGAGGTGAAAGAGTACTATGAGGCGCTGTTTTTATCATACAGACCGCCTGACCTCAGACAGTTAGCAGTCAGTTTCACAATTTTTCAAGACTAATTCCATTCATTCAATATTCAGGACCATCGAAGCACGCGTGGGCTTTTAGCGAAACCGTTAAAAAAAATTCGAAAATCACCTACCAAGTTTGCAAAGAAATTTTAACAGAGTTACGCTTCAACATAATAAAGAATTTATTGTGTTTATTTTTTATTGACAGTTTTATGACCGTCACGGCGATGTGTAATATGCGCGGTACGTTGAGTACTCCTGCAAGCGATGTTTATGCATGACTGTAAACAAATAACGGCAAAGCGATGAAAATTGCAAAAGACAACTAACAATAAATAAAAGATCAGAAATATAATTCGGTAGAACATTTACAGAGACAACAAGTTTCATTCACGAAAACAAGAATTTCAGTGTCTATAAGAATCCTAGAGTCTTTAAGCTTAAAAATTGAGTTTAATTTTAAGCCGCCGGCTTCCCGGTGTTTGCTGTTTTCCTCGATGAACTCGCGACAAGTAAATCACTCAAAGTTTTCTTTCTACAGCCAAAATAATATCTAAATATTCTTCGGAACGGTTTTTCTTGTTATGTGCGGTGAAATATCGACTAAAGGCTTTTCAAAGTTCTGTAAGCTTATGTCAAACCTCATACTAGGTCAGATCAGAGTCTCAAATCTAAATACAAACGTGCATAAACTAGCCTCATAAACTGCGCTCGACTTCACGAAAACAGATATAAATACAATGATAACTCAGGCTTACCATATTTCGAGATGCAGCTCCTGAAAGCTATCAAGTAAGGCCTGAATCGCTTACGCATCCAGCAAGGTGAAAAACAAAAACGATGGCATCCGAAATCAGATTTCCCACTTTGACAAGCAGCGCATTTCTCAACCAAAAATTCAATAAACAAACCAGCCATGAATAACGTTAACAGAAGACTCTTGGTAGCAGCTGTATTTCATCTTGTACATCCAGTGAAAAAAGACAGTTATTAAAAACATCACAAGTTGACACAAAACTCTGTCAGCTTCCGTCAGCTGTTGAAGCAAACAAGTTTCAAGATGTTGTATGAATTTTCCGCATGAACTCACCTGTCAAATTTTGACCAATCAGGGCATAAAAATTGGACGTGGAGCGTGACCAAAGCGTGACTATCCTGAGAAAAGTGAAGACCATCTGTTTTCCCTTCTTGCATTTTTAAATAACTGGCTGAATTTTGGCTTCCGAGGTCAGTTTGAAATCAAAATGTTAATAGTGCTGGGCCATAATGACATAAACACAGCATATTTCATATGAATTTTTTTAAAAAAAAATTGAGCCTGCGATCATCTGAAAACTAGTAACTTGTCAGTGGATAACCTCAAAAAAATACTCGCCCTGGATGAGTCGACACCTGAGCCTGCGATACGGCCAGGTGATACTGGTCAGCGGATACCTTGTCTTGACAGCTGTCAATTGATCACAACCAGGAGGGAGTCATAAACTCGTCAGCGCGGCCATTTCAATGTGTATGTCCATCGTGACGTCACAGCAAAGTGAAGCGTGCGACGAGCAGAATTTTCGAAAATGGCGGTGTTATTGTTTTTCTTGTGAACACTTTGAGCTTATTTTTTTCCGTGAATGAAGCAGCAATGTGGTTTCTCTTTTGATCGAGGATAACATTACCTCATATTCCAACGGAAGAGGTAAGTGTATTTTGATTACTACGTGAAAATTCTGCAAAAAAGGTTTCTGAAGCGTTTTGGTGAGTCTCCAAGTTAGGAAAATTATGTGAGTGCGGTGCGGCATTTCGCTCGACAAAATCTGGTTTTTCTCTGGATAAAAAGCATGAGAAAACTTGTAGCTTCGCTCAAAAGTAGTTTATATCTAACAGAATCCATGTAGCATATAATAAATGTCAGGGAGTGAACCACAAAAATGATCAGTTTATTTATTCGAATCAATTTCCTCCGTTATAATTTGGCAATCTTGTTGAAGTGAGGTTGGTTACGAAAGTTTGTTATAAATGAGCTGTTTTGTAGTTATTTCGGTTCTTCAGTAAGATGTATATAAGTATACTGAGAGTTGTTAAGCTTACTACGACCTCGTAAAAGACCGATCGTGGAGAAGTTCACCCTTTATGAGGCCACATTTAAATATTTGTTCAGCCCCTGTAAATTTTTTTGTACACCTTCTAGAAGGCTGAGTTGCTCAAAGCATGGTTAGCTTTAGCCATTGGTTAAGCAGTATCAAAACCAATACGTTGTCAAGGTATTAAACGCTGGTTAACGCTAACCATGCTTCAAGCAACTGGGCCCAGCTGAAAGTTAAGTTATAAGTTAGGAAAGTCCTGGGGGTTTGAAGTGAAGGGGGGTTTGGAGGGGGGAAAACACTCTTGAAACAAGACACCAACAGGATAATTTTAAACCGAACTATCAAGCCTGCATATGTACATGTATGTACACTGCATTTCACTTTCAATACCCTCTCAACATCTGGTCATACAATGCATCAGTGAATTGAAACCCCGGCCCCCTGATCCGGAATTTAACATTAGCCTGGTGTTAAAACACCACTAATTTTTCCACTTCCTAGGCCAAGTAGTTTGTTAAAAGCATCTTATGGCGGGGAATTAGTGGTTGTAGTTCTAGGCTTGATTTAAACTGCTGTCTTCTGTCTGGTACTCTGTATTTATTTATTTTATTTTCAAACCAATGGACCTGTTAATAGAAACTCTCAACTTCATTTTATCAAATTCATGAGAAATGTCATCCCCTAGCTTAACTTTGTAATTGCTGACAGTGCTTCCATCTGTTCCAAGGTTTACCTTTGTTTTGCAGTGCATTTTAGGAGTGGTACTTGGTTTCTTTGCTAATATTGTGTAGTCCTGGTCCCCGTTGTTCAAAGGTTGGATAGCGCTATCCACTATCTAGCGGATGGAGTAATTGATTTCCGTAATACTTATCTGCTGGATAGTGATTTATCTGGTGGATAGCGCTATCCAACGTTTGAACAACCGGGGCCTGACGATCAACTTCATTCTTGGTTATCTTTTGTTGAGTAACAGCAACTCCTTGCTTTTGATTTTAATTTTGAGTGACAATTCCCGGTTTTTCCTAGTATAGACTAAAATCTTCAACCAATTGATCAGTGTCCTGGAACTCAAACTCTCTTTATATCCTATCCCAGAGTAAACTGCTTGAAAATCATACCCTTCAGAGTGGAACATACCTATATGGCCCATATATGGGGGAAACAAGGGCTTCTTTTAAGTCACTCATGTTAAATCCCACTCTCTGTCCCTGCTTCCAAAATGTATAAATTATGTGTTGTTAAATCCCTGCTCATGAGCTGGGTCAAGTAGGAATGTTGTTAATTCTACTGCACCCAGGGCCAGCACATTGTTTTAAAAATATGTGTATATCCTGGCATTGGCTGCATTAAATCCCCGCTATGCCCCAGAGGTTTGGGAGTGGGGGGAGGGTTTCAATTCACTGATGCATGTGAACACTGGTAGCGTCCTTTACTCGCTTACTTTGTCACCAAGAGCAACTAATCGGTCTATCTAACTTTATAAAACTCGTCACTATAACTCCTATTTCAATTAAGGTTGATTCAGAGAAAAATGATGTATGATCCATGTTTTATAGCCTGTGGTGCATTATTGTAGCAAGTCTAGTAAATTATGTGCCCGCAATGAGCCTAGAAACGTAGAAAGGAAACACTGCTGATGCTTCTATGCTATGTCAGAACGTTAAGACAATGTAGTTCAAACACTGAATCCTACTCTTTTTATTAATTTAAGACAGTAATTTGAGGTTAGGTTTTTCTCTGTGGTAATATGCAAATGCTGCAAATTTTCAATGAGTTTACTTGGCTCGTGCACGTGGGAATTTTGGATGCAGTTAAAAAAAATCAAATTCAAGTCGTTTGTTGAACAACAATACAATAAATAACTTTGAATAAGAAAAAGAATAGTGTTGATTTGCGTTATTGAAATAATCAGCATTCTGGCCCATGCAAAAACACAGCTTAATCAGACAGGCCTTTGTTAAAAAAGAAGAGGCTTCTAATTTTTTACCATGACATTTTAAAAATGAAATTTTTCAGCTTGCTGATGCTTAAGAATTTTAGCAGCCATTTGACTTGAAAGCTCCCTTGAATGCCGTTTCACAAATTGTCTCCCTTATTTCAATGAACATGAACAAGACTAAACTTCCCACTACAAAAGGGTTTACCATAGTGCACTCCCGGCTATGAAACATGGTTCATGGGAGCAGCCTTAATAAATTGAAGTAGGTGCATAAATCTTAAACAGGTTTTCAGTAGTATCATAGTTACTACTAACTATAGTGGTATGGACTAGAAAGGTGTAATTTTAATGCTAATCATTTTCTGTTTTTTCTACAGGATTAACACTATGTAGATCAATGACATTTCCAGTCTTACATGTCTTAACATGTAAACAGAATTGGAGAGTAGACTGGCAGGCCTCTCATTATTACTTATTCTCTTGGCCTCTGCATTATCGTTCAATCAAAACATCAATGGTCACTCCAGAACATAAAATTACTGATCATCTACCTGTTCTTTTTTTGTTATTGACAATGTGATGAGGATTTATACCTAGAAATTATTTTCGTGAAACTTCTCACAGACAGGATTTTAGAAGAAAAATAATGAATAATGTGTTTTAACAGGCACAGCCTTCAAATCAATTCATCACTGGAAGCTTTAGCCTGAGAATGCAGACAGATTTTCAGTTGTATTTTTTAGTGACGTGAAACTACAACACAAAATGTTTTGTTTAGTAAGTTTGATTAGTTTTCTCCTTGCCCAGTACTTCTTGTACTGTCTTCAGTAATATAACCTGTCTAGACATTTTCCTGACTTTTCCTTTCATTTAGTAAGAATATCTTGCATAGTTCCATGGAAAGTAAAAAAAAGTGTTAATAAAAGATTTACACTGTAAGTATTTTGTTGCTGGGATACTTGTGGTATCAGCTGTAGAAGCATAATTTCAAGTGAGGTAGATATACTCCCACATAACAACAGGCTTGGGTAGTAGTTTCCTCTGAGAAGCAAACGGAGCAATTATTATTTACCAACGAAAAACTTACACCCGAATAGCTTCGGCAATCGAAGCATGTACAGTGAAATGTTTGAATTTGAACTGAAAGTTGGAATGTGCGGACCCCCATGGAAACAATTACTCCAAAATTTTGGAGCGTTTATTGACCTACTTAAAAGACGTTTTTTATGACCATTTTTGCGGGGGACGATTGAACGGTATAGCTGAACCTTGACAGAATATTTGTCTTCTCATTGAGAAGCGATTTGGTACCTTCAGGAACACTGTCTTCAAGTCGTAAGCCGTTAACAAATAAGCTTTGATGTCGCTGTCTAGGTTTGAAGTATAAATATGTTCAAATCGCCGAGTCGCTAGCCTTAACGTTCCGTTCCCAGTTCTGAGATATTTTCCACCTATTTATAAAAGCCATTGTTTTGATTCTGATTTTTTCTGAGTGTATTGTTTTCAGTGGAAGTTGCGTCAGCCCAAGTGGCGAGAAACGTACAATGGGTGTAACATTTCTTAGGCAATTTTGTAGACTTAATCCGTATTCAAGCACCTCTCATGTCCAAACAATGACATAAAAAGATATCCTCGAATTAATCGTATTACTCGTTTCAATTCGAGAGCTTTATTGTTGGATTAACTGGTTTATTTCTCTTGCACTTCGCCGCTGACTCGCAAGGTACCTGTGGAAAGTAGTGTTTAAAGCACTGATCATTTTTATGAAATTGTTATAAGATTTAATTTTTCAAAAATTAGAAAGAGTTTTGACCTCTGTAAGTTATGTTTTTGTCTCAAAGGGCAGTATTGTGAGGTTTCTGATTTACAGGCCATTAAAGATGATCTTGGTGATGATTTTTATCGATCGATAGAAGCGTTTGTCAACTCTTTTGAGTCTTGTCGCCAGTCTGTTTTTTGTTTTCAGGCTAAAATTACGTTATTGATACTTTATATGATAACATCTGCAGCTTCGCTTAAGTTGTTGAAATGATTTGCTTTACCGTTGCTGAGAAATTGGACCGTGAACTTTTCACGACTAGCATTTTGTTTAACTTCTTTCAAACGTTCCCGGGCCGGCTTGAACGTGACGTCACGATGGCCATACACATCGCAATTTCATTCGCCAATATCTCCTATAGCGCCCAGGCCCAAGTTTATGACTCCCTCCTGATCACAACATTGATAGTTGTCTCCTATCTAGGCTCCCTGGGCTCCCAAACTAGCTAGAAAGTGTGAGATTGAACATTGGTTTCCCTGTGGTGCGGACGGACGGTCGGTCGCTCGCTCGCTCGGTCGGTCGGTCACGTGATTACCAAATTTTCTGGGATGGGTAGATTACTTTAGTTATGGGGCTGCGTCCACGCGCGCGCTTCGCGCGCGCGAGGAGCTCCGCTACGAAAAAACGAGGCTCATAGTACAAATCGAAAGCACTCTTACCTTAAGTTTTGTACAATATTAAATGTGTCCTTAATTACATTGCTGTATAAACAATGTGACCACATGCTAAACGAGTCACGGAATGCGAACATCCCTCTCTTTATCCCTACCACCATCAAACCCCCCAAGAAAGCTTAAAATGTCCGGCGACTTGCCAGTTCCTTCTTTTTAGCCTTCAGGGTGACACGTACTGCGAGAGCTGAGAGAGAGTTCGCAGACATTCATGTCATGCGGCTAGGTGGCTCTCGAGCGAGTTTCAACGCATGATTTGGAGTATATGTGGAACATTTGGTAGCACTTTCTCAACTGTAGCTCGACTGCAGCACGACACTAGCACGACTTGGTTTCAGACGTCGAATTTAATTCAGTCGAATAGAACGGCTGTTGCCGAAAACAAAACACAATAATAAAAAAAAGGTTCAGCAAACTTTTAAATGTATTCTAATGCATTTGTAGCTACTGCCGTGTAGCACGGCAAGGCTTGCCGTGCTACACGGCAGTAGCACGACTTGGTTTCAAATGTCGCGCTACTGCCGTGCAAAAGTCGAATTTAATTCGATCAATTCAGTTCGGCACGGCAGTAGCACGACGTTTGAGACGGGCCTTAGTGTCGTATAAGGAATTGAAGGAATTGACTAGGTTTCGAATCATTGCTTTCGACATTTATTCACTTTTCTTTTACTGTGGGGGCGGGGGGGACTTTACTATTTGTTTTTGCCATATTTGTCGGGTCAATATACAACTTAGCTATCTGAACTTTTCCAGCAGATTTTACGGCGATGTTGCAAAAGCTTGAATTCTTTAAAATTCGTAGCCTGCGTAGCAAGCGTTTCTGTGCGGTTTAGGAGCAAAGAACGAGGAACGGTAGTCAAAGACCGCGCGACAAATGGCGCAAGTAAAAGAACTCCCCCTCTTTCAGTTTTTGGCTTTCGTTTTATTTCTCGCTCGGTCAAAACCGAAAATCCCGTTCCTCGGTCTTTCTTTGCTCCGAAACCTAACGGAAACGCTAGCTACGCAGGCTATAAAGTTCGCATTTGCTTTGGGCAAAGAAACTTTGTCTGCAGCCCCCGGGGGGTGGGGGAAGTGGGCGAGGAGTGAAAGGAAGAAAAACTGGGACAGTGACTTCCTTGAAAGGCGGTATGGTGGTTTCAGAGCGATAACATAACAAACAACATCAGTTTCTCATGCTTGCTTGACTGCAGCACGGCTTCACTTGTTTAAAACGTCGAGTAATATAATTGAATTGAATAAAATAAAGCAGTTGCCGAAAACATCATTGTTGTGTTGCGCTAAAAATCGTCGTTGCGAATCGTCCCGTGTAACATTTTAGTCGAATTAAATTAGATCAATTGGAGCTTGAGTTCTGCCGACAGTGGTACGCCGTTCGAAACAAGTCTCTCAATTTCCGTAAGCGGCCAGCCTGCCCTCTCAGTGATACAGACAACGAAAATGTTATGAGAAAATAAGGTGTGTTCCGAGCCAGCTAAGCAAAGCCAGTCAGCACGCCATGCAAACCAGCTACCTGGGCATGCTCAGTCACTGCACCTTCGCAAACCACAAGCAAACCACTCACATCACCTGATCGATCACTTCATTGTCATCATGCACGTTGTTCCTTCTTTAAATACTAGTATCAGATCGATGAAGTGTGGCACAATGAGCAATCTTTCCAATGTTCAAATAACTCTGGTTATATTTGGTAATGATTTGTAAAGGCCGGAGCATAACACTTACCAATCGCGATTTTCTTATTTCTGAGTGTGCTAAGATCAAATAAGCATATATTTGAATTCGTTCTTTTATGCATGATTCCTTTGATTTCATAATATTTGCGGCTCCATAGTCATCACAAAGTCATTAATTCATCTTCGCAAAAAAAAATAAACAGAGTGATTTACCGATATAATTGAACAGTTGCCAATGATCTTATCATATTATTTAAATGAGACGAGATAATTAGAAGTCGTTTAGTTAAACTAGCTCCTCGAAGTCCACACCTTTTTAAAATGCGATCCTTTCCTTTTCGGCTAGGTCTTGTGAAGTTTACCCCGGTTGTCTTTAGGTGAACTAGGATCTGTTTCTTTCAGCAGGAATTTACTAGGAATTATTTCAATAGACCAAATCGGCTTTATAATCTAAATAGATAAACTCCTTGGTCAGAACGAAGCAAAAGCTTTAGACAACATAGTTGGCGTTTATATGATAATTGTGAAATCACTCTCAGCATGTCGTGCATAATGACACTGTTCAACTAAAAAAATCAGCCTTATTCTTTGAGAGTTTAAAAGGTTTGTTTCAGCATGTCTAATACTATTTGAAGGATCTATTGTGATATTATATTCTGTTTCGAGTGAAAGCAAACACATCCTCCTTTTTGATTGGAGGGGTTTTAACTTCACTATTGTTAAAGTAACAACCGGAGCCATTTTTCTCCCTGAGTGTAGTCTTAAGATAAATTGCATAATAGATGTTTCACATGTTGTTTCTGTTGATTTGGGACTCAATTGATAAAAAAGAACGCCATTTAAAACTTTACAGTTCTTGATAATATTATAAAGTAGAATCCTTCGAACCTCCAAGGAAAATGGGAAAATTAGTTGGAAGTTTTGGTTTTCAAAAAAAAAATCGAGGGTTAACGGGGAGTTTGGTTAAGGACGGGAGTATAGTGTTGATTCGACTGAGCATCGAGAGGTTCAAAAACTCGGGATTTTACTACATAACAGAAGGCAAAACAAATCCGCGACTGACAAAAGAGCCGTGGGTGATCTAATCATGCACAGAGAACAGAGTAGACTAGAGGAGCCAGACGAGATAAACTCCGACAAAATACGCCTCCAGCAAATGAGGTATCGCAATTTTCGTGTTGGTTGTTTGACTGGCACATGTCAGCTGTAAATTGTAATGAAGAACAAAAGAGTTCTACTATGAAGTTTTTTTCTAGCCGACATTTTATACGCCGGAAATCGCAAGAATACAAAAGTGATTACTATATACAGTAACCCGGAAGAGAGATACTCAATGACCTCTCTGCAGGACCCGATGCAAAGCTATTTGGAAGGCAAGAGCAAACATGGGCGACACACACTTCTACGAGAACTTTCCCTGGAGCTACCCAGATCCGTACATGATATCTGACTTTTTGTCAAGTCCTGGAGCAGGTCCTACAAGCTTTACGGGGTAAGCTTTACCGTGCATGTTTATTTTTTTGTGTTCTTATTAATTCGCGCAGAGTTCGGGGTCTCTGTCTTATGAAGTTCTGCACGTTGCAAAGCTCAAAAAAACTTTTAAAGTTCCTAAGTTTGTATTTTGCACAGAGTATCGACGAATAGTAATGAAAGAGATTGTCCAATTCTTTCTTTTCGATGCTCATTTTTAGGGTTTGTCAAAAGACCACTTTGATCACATCATATGTGAGACGAACTATTCATTGTTGCTCCATTCAGCCTCTGCAGCTTTTGTACCCAAAGTCTTCGGTTATTTGATCTGTGAAATTGTTTTCTTTCTGCTCCAGGGAAATCGATGGAAATATGAAATTTGGAGTGACTGGTAAGTCTCTGTGAAAGTTATTGTAAGTTTTCGCCACTAAGCCAATACCAAAAGTTAATTTACTTTAATTCTGCTGCGATTTCAAGGGTGTATCGGAGTTTAGAATTTTTAAGTAACGCGCATTACCATTGTATATCTTTTGTAATAAAATCTACACAACTTTCCAGGGTTGCAATTTTTGCCAAAAATAAGAAATAACCAATGACAAAGCTATATAAAACAGGCTGTCGAATGGGGTCTGCAGAGATTTGGATCTGTAACTTGAATAAAAGACTGTGAAAAGATTTTGTTTCAATTTGTACGCGGACACGAGTCCGATTTAATCAGATTGCCGTATGATCCGCAAATGCAGCGCGTTCCTTAACACACCGTCTTTATTTATGCTACTCTGAGTCCAGGGAATTGTTGTGATCACCATGGCCGGAATAAAAACATCTTAGCTATATTTACATAAATAGGGAAGTATAATTTTTAAAGGAAGAGTTGAGGCTATTATACCGATCCATGACTCTATAGCACAACTCAATGTTGTGCAAAGGAATTAATTGCTTAGCCACACAAAAACACGCGTCCAGCTAAAGCAATTCATATCAGACAATGAACGAAATATATCAGAATGCTTTTGTCTGTATGAAAAGAAGTCCCTTGTGTGTGTCGCGTAAACAAAGTACGATGCACCCATCCGTAAGCAATTTTCAATTCTCCTTGATATAATCAAGTCATTTTTATGTACACTTTTTGAGAATTTGAAAGCAATCGTGACAGGATATCATCCTTTTTTGACAACCATTGTTTTCTTTCTTTAATTTCTATATTTGGAACTAAAAGTTTCATTGCACAACTAAGTAAGCGTATCATACTTAAAGGTGTTGTGCTTTTGAACTACAGAAAAAAAAATCGGCTATCTATAGCGTGTGCATGGAGCATTCACATATGGCGTTCACATATAGGTGTTGGTCCGAAGTCAGCCGCGCCTTAACGTTTAGCTTTAATTGGATGATTCTATGAAAAGTAACAATGAATGTTTCAAAGAATTTACGGGGCGAGTGTCATCCAAAGAATCAGATAAAAAGAGACAGTCTGGTTATGCTTAAAAGGATTGACTATGTAATCAATTTGTTACTTAACCTAGTTTCTAGTTACAGCGAATTGAAGACTCTTGGCCCTGCTCGGCTAATTATAAAGACATCTATATCCACTCAAAACTATCACTCTTTTAATATGATAAATATGATAAATAATGGTAATCGAACTGAGTGGAGTGCAATTTGGTCTGAAATCATACGCGTGATTTCAAAATCGAACGAGCGCGCAGCGCGAGTTCGATTTGAAATCACAAGTATGACTTCAGACCAAAATTGCACAACACGAAGTTCAATTACCACTTTATTACATCCACTTTGAAATCGCAGAATTTAGTCAGTACTAATATTTATTAATCAAGTAACTGGTTTGTTAAAAAGCCGAAACAAAAAGGCTTTTACATCTCATTTTGTATTCGAAACAGAAATGATGCGATATAGAACAAAAATGGTGTGAGTTAAAACAGAAATGATGCGATTTAAAACATGAATGACACGATTTGGAACAGATGCGATTTAGAGCAAAAAATGGTGCGATTTGGGAATAAATCACACTGCTGAGAGCCAATCAGATTGCACGGATCGCCAGTGATTTCAAAGTGGATGTAATAAATGTATGTAATTTTGGATATAACAGATGAAAATCACCAACAAATGGCCCAAAGCTGAAAATGAAAATAGGATGATAGACTTATTGTTGGTAATTACAGGGTATCATAAAAAACAATTTTTTTACAGGGTAAAAGTGATCCGTGAGAATCTTTCAAGTCTCTTATGGGAAGTTCTTCAATTTAAGAATCTCGTCAGTCTTACAGACAGGGAAAGTTGTAAATAACCTCCGAAAGCATTCATTTTTGGTGCTGTAAACTTACTTTATATAAGGGCAAGATACACGGCTTTATTCTTTCAAAACAGCGATTAAAATGAACACAGCCTTTTCTTACATCAAGCACTTCCAGAAACGGCAAACAGAGGTTTTAAATCATCGCGTGCTTTGGAATAAATAGCTATAGGGGCGTTTGATGGAGAAAATGCGGTAAAATAGAACGCAGTAAGTTTTTTTTGGACACATGAAATGAAACAAGGGGGCTTTTGTTTCGTTTTGAGGAAGTCGGGCTTAGCCGCATGAAAAGCAGAGCCCACAATGTTTCTTAAGTGAACCTCAGGTCTTGTGCGCCCTTGACATATGGTGCATCTTAAAAATATGAAGTTTGATTTAGTTAAATGTCGGCTCTAAATTTTGTCGTGAATTCTTCCCCTTTCGTTTTTTGGAAGTAAGATCAGCCATTTAGGGTATGAATCAAGTTCAGCTTGGATTTTTGAAAAGACTGAAAGTTGGCTGAAGAAACATATCGCAGTATAACTTCAACTTTTTCGGACTCTAAAAGTTTTTGCGGTAACGATGTATTGTCTACAACTGGAGATTCAGAAGGGTATCATGCTTCATTAAAAGGGAAATTCAGTTGTGCATTGGAATAAGCGCTTTACAATTGGCAGACTGAATAAAGCAGATGTTAAAGGTACTGCTATTTATAAAATACGAAACGTTTTAAAGTAACCAACAACAGTTAATAAGGGCTTGAGGTAACGTCACCTGTGAAAGTGCCACAACAAATCTATCTTTTTATCTATTAATTATTTTCAGAACCTATGCAACCAGAGCCGTTTCACGAGGAGCAAGAGCAAAAACACTTCTCTCATGATCTGGTAATGTAGCCTTTTATATTATTCCTATAATATTTTCACTGAGCTGTAATTTAGTCCGAAGGAAAAAACAATCAATACTTTCAGCGCGCTATTAAACTCCTTTCGCAACTTTCAAAGTGAGCGCATTTTGTTACTTTCGGACGCCATGCAATCGATAATAATGTACATAAGTCGGTTATATATATATTTTTTCGCCATCGCAACGTCACATTGCGCCAACATTTTGAAATTAAAGCATATGTGCCACCGAAGGAAATGATTTTTGAGTTCTCTTACAGGTCTAAACATCTCAACCTGACATGAATACTAATGTTCAAGGCGTTTAGAAACAACATTCCAATCACTGTACACCATTAATCCATACATTGACAATTTTAAACTTTTTTTACCATCTCAATTGTTTGTGGGATTTCCTTAGCACGTATTTTCAAAGTGGGTATCGGCGTCTATGTGTACTATTAGTCAGAGCAAATTTCTTAATTTTACTGAAGAAAAAATCATGTGAAAACGAATAATTATCAGGAGGAAATTATCATTGGTTGTTCATGATCACGAGTCCTACAGTTTGCAACCACTGGTTGATAGGCGAGGAAATATAAAAGTGTTAAAGCTCTCATTAATGGAAAAATATTACTCGATCAAGAAAATGTAATCAATCACTTGTAAAGTTTAAAATCTTTAAATACAGATAAAGTAGCACATGTCTTTCGTTAACCCCAAACAACTTTCATGAATAGTGACCATACGTTAACTCCATTTTTCAGCCAAAAAATTTACTGATTCCCACCGAAGACGACGTTTTCCCGGCAGAATTCATTGAGCCTCTAACACCAAACAGCCCCAGGTTCCCGCCACAAGCACTTATGAATTTATCACCACCCCACGTGACGTCACCCAGCATGTAAGTAACGTAGGTAACGTGTACCTACGTCACAGATAACTGTAAGAAAATGAGTAGCTGTGGATAATTGAGTGACATTCAGCAGTGGACATCTGTCATGAACTAACTGCAAATAGTATAATGCAGCT
The DNA here is from genome assembly GCA_038088405.1 of Porites divaricata. Lineage (NCBI taxonomy): Eukaryota > Metazoa > Cnidaria > Anthozoa > Scleractinia > Poritidae > Porites > Porites divaricata. Next base: position 5,417,841 of record JBBMOI010000008.1, read on the forward strand.
TGGTACAAGAGGAGTAAGAGAGGGCAGGTGGATGCCCCACCCCCTTGGGTTTTTTATCTTTTATTGAATATTTGGCAAAAATTAAACGGTTAAAAGACATCCTGTGTGTGTAAGGCGTTCACCAAGATAATGTACGAATTGCGGTATGGGACATAACCGGCAGGTGGGGACCTGGGGACCTGTGATCATGACGTCATTCTAAACTAGCCTTCTTGGCTACTATCTTAATGTTAACAAAAATTCAGCTTCATGCAAAACAGCAGAGTATTTTCATGATTGTGGTACAAACATTTCTGCATATAATTAAAGTTAACGCATATCGAAACCAATGTTTGCTATTGACGACAAAGTGTTCTGGCTACAAGTTTTTCTCGTAAAAGTTGGCGAGAAACCTTTGGGCTTAATCACACCCCCTCCCCCACCTTCCAATCTTTTATACGACATAGTATTAAGGTCAGGTTCAAAACTTACACTAGATAGGTAAATAATTGAGTACATGGTTTATTAAGTGACTCACAGTGTTTCTCCTCTTTTCATAACCAGAAACGAGTTCAACGGTAATTACAATTTTAGAATGGTTCTCGAGACCCAGGTAATTTTTTCTTAAAAATCAAGACATTTACCTATCATAATCACCAATGACTTCGCAAGTTATGTTTAAAAATTGAAAAAAAAGTCATTTAGGGTGTGTACAATTTTTAAGTCGGCTTTTTTTCTTTTCAACAGCCCAAGAAAGTGGCAAATCCAGACTGGATTGTAAGTATAAGCCAACTTGAAGTTTGTTTCCCTTAAATTGTGGCGATTTACAAGTTTTCCAGAACATTTTTTTGCATCAGCTGCATATTTCCCTTAAGTTTGGATATATTTAATTCCCCTTGATTTGCATGTCTCTCCCCCTGCACTCGGTGCCTATAGGTTTTTTCCCTTCAAATTTTAAATAGCGCTACTGATGTAGATTCAGTAAGACAAGTAAAACAAACGAAATGCCTACAATTAATTAACCTGTGACCACTTCTTTGACATTTTTAAAACGTCAACAATAAGTTATTTACGTGAAGTGAGCAAGCAGGTTGTACCAACATACGGAGAAACAAATAAAACAATGGGCCATTTCAGAGTTCCAAAGCCTCTCACTTCCAAAACGAGGCCAAGTGCAAAACCTTTCTTGTGAAAATGAGTCTTATTTGCATGAGAATAAAATATATTTTCATGCCAGTAACTTCGAACTTAGTCTCGCTTTGAAACAGAGGCTTGGGGCAGCTCGGAAATGGCCTATTTACAAGTCAGCCTGACAAGCTCCAACACAGAGGAACGCGCAGTTAAATCTCTAGGATGCCAGGAAATTCCGTTGGCTGCAAGCGTCAAAGACCACCGATAATCAGCAACATTCACGCGGGAAAGTAAAAATGAAAGATCAAAAAGCGAACTAAGGGCGGAAAACATGAAGCCGTTGTTTTGTCTGTGGGATTGTGCAAATTTACTAATTCACATGGCGACTTGTATTTGCAGTACTCTATTTGTTCGCTGTTGTCGTAATCATACTGAAGAATACTCAGGTAAAAATAATAATAAAGAAAAAACTCTTAAGAGCGCACCACAACTTACAACTCAAAATAAAAGATGCGATATTTCTAGCCTGAGAAAACAGCTGACATGGCGCCACGCTACCGCTGGCTTCACCGAGGAATGACTCCTGAGGAGTGGATTCAGAGCCTGGAACAACAAACTGGCGACGCTTTACTAAACAGTTCTGCTTGCCTTGGATTAAAAGTCTCCACTAGCCGATTTCGTCGACATTACTATTTGAATGATATAATTCTATAGTTATAATAAAAATTGCAAAGCTTTTTATTGTTTCAACGACGGATGGCTTAAATGATTGACTGTGAAATTTTTAAATAGGCTCCCCAGCTACCGGTCATTTCCTCCGCTGTGACAATCAAGAGGCCTTTTACGAGGAATGTCCCTAAACCACCAGGCACTCTGTGAGGATACCACTACGAGCACCACCCACAGGTGAGCCTTCGAGCCTGCCTTCAAATCGCTACATGGGACGTGTTTACAGAAGGTTTTTAGATGAAATTTCCTCGGAAATGCGCCAAGAAATAGAAGAGTGAGCTCATTTTGATGGGTATAAGAAAGTGCTTTTATCTCTGTAACATTCAAATTCATTAAAACTCCGCAACTACGGAGAATTTTACAGGATCTATTGAAATTCAGTGCTTCTCGCTTTTTTAGACCAGAGCTAGTTTTAGAATAGTATAGATGGGAACAGTTTTTTCTGTTTTCTGGCATACGTGCGACTTTCAATGGATGTAAATCAGAGCTATGGAAGACCCAAATGAACGAAGGTGGGGTAATGTTTTATTACTACGCCACCTACTACGATAGCTGCAAAAAACGTTTACCCACATTGCAAAGGTGCTAACATTTACATGACAAATCTATATTTCCCTTATTACGCAGTCATTTCGTCTTCATTTTACAAACAACCAAGTTATTATAAAAGCAGCTTACTCTTCTCAGTCAACTCCTGATTTGGCAATTTTTTAATATTTCTCTTTCTTTTCTTTGTTCATAAACAGCTGAAGCAAGTGAGGAACTTGGAGTGCATGAGCTGTTTTACTTCATCTGTAACAATTCATGTGGTGGACTTAACAGACGACCCATTCAAATTATCTTTACACTGGAAAATCTGTAAGTATATGGTCACTGTGGTGTTTGAACTGCTTACTGCTATTTCCCGCCATCTTCAAATCTCACCATAGGTACCCTTATTTTAAACTTCTTTACAGCCAGTTAAGGTAATATTAATGTTGGCGCAGCAACACCTTCCAACATTGTCGCGATATTGTTTTGAATGATTGCAACATTATTCCAACATTGCGAATCGTCCCGTGTAACCTTACCATTATGAAAGAATGCTTTGATCTCTCGTTACCAGGTCGGGGAACGCAGTATTGGGAAGGTGCTACGTCAATGTCCGGGTGTGCGCATGCCCTGGCCGGGACTCAAAACAGGAAATGGAAGCCATTAGTCGTCCAGGCAAAAAGAGAAAGAATAAAGGAAGTGAGTTTATACGTTACCATGGAAACCTCGTTCCAAGACTTTTCCTAATCTTGTTCCATGAAGGAAGGGATGGAAGAAAAGGGGCAGTAATTGATTATAAGACAATTTTAATATGATAAACGTTATACTTGGCGCAAGGCGTTAGGAAATAAAACAAGAGAAATAACTTCAAGGTTCAGGGATGAATAAAAAGTTTTTTTTTCTTTTTTGCCTCCAAGCCTAGGAGCCAATTATGAATTATTGGTCTTAAGTGATAAGTAAGCCATTTACTTGTGCGTTGCATATTTTATGGTTCTTTACTCTTATCTTTTCACTCCCTCTGAGATAGCCAGAAATTTTCTATAATTAAATACTTACTTTAAGCCATCTTTTGTTTATAAATTCACTCGCTTACTTGAGTTTCCCTAGGAATATAGCACATAAAAAGATCGCCCATTTCTCTTTTGTCAACTGTCGATACAACTTTTAACAGTCATCACTGGTAATCTTGGTAGATTTAACTCTATGCTGAGGGGTGCTTGCACCATTTACACAAACCGGCCATCTATTTGAAAATCTCGCGAATAAACATGAACATTAAGAGAACGATAAAAAAGAGAACGAGTAGAAAATTTCATTGCCTCAAACAACAGCCCATATTTTCTAGGATGGCGCGAACCCTCTGCCTTTGAATTTCCAGTCGTAATTTCCAATTTCCCATTGTACGTGGTAATTACTGCTGCTGAGTTTGGTACAATACGGTTAAAAATAGATAGTACGGTTAGAATGAACAAATCTTAGGCCCAAGTTAAATTTAACCTAAAGGAAGGGGGATAAAGGGCAGGCTCAGACGTCGATTCTAAATTTCGACGTCCAGGGAATTGGTTACAAAGGATGACCAATTTTTGTACTTCATCTTGAAATCGTTCAGTACGGTTATTCCCGCAAAGCCCAATCATGAATTCACCTTTGGAACGACTATGATTTAGACGGCAAAGTAAGACTTTTACGAGTTTCGGCTTCAGACTCTAAGAAATTCGGCAAACTAAGGTCTGCGTCTAAGTCAAGGAGTGTACTTTTATTAATATCGGTCGGTTTAAGAAACCAGTTTTTCGGGTCGCAGGTGCAGCAAAATGTCGTAGGTAAGACGGAATGGGCGACAAGCAGAAATAAAAGAGTGTGTTTAAAATTGCTTGCAAAACTAGAATCAAGTTTGACTCACTTATGAAAGGTTCAGCGTCTGACGTTGGCCAAATTTCTCGTTTAGATGATCAAGGCCTGGCTGGTATTGCAGGTGTTCATGACTTACAGTGCTTTGGTCCAAAGATGACTAAAGAGGACAGCACAGTTTACAACCTGAAGGTATGCATTCATGATAAGCCATGCTTGCTACACGGCAGTGGTCACACCAGGAAGCTTAAGGCCTCGTTTACATGGGTCCGGACCAATTTAATGGGTGTCCGTTTAAGGGAAGGCTTCATTAGAGATCAGGTCCCAGTTGTTCAAAAGGTGAATAGCTCTATTCACCGTATAAATCACTATCCAGTGGATAGCGCAATTGGTTTCCCTAACAATTTTCCACTGGATGGAGATTTATCCGGTGGATAGTGCTATCCAGCTTTTGAACAACTGGGGCCAGAGCTTTGGATTCCAAGAAAAGAGCGATTACGAGCGAGTACGAGATTTTCTCAATAGTAAGTAGTGCTCGCGCGTGAGACAGCGTCATTTGGCGGGAAAACGTGGTAGCTGTCCTTATTCTACTACGAGTTTTAGCTCGAGTGTCGTAGTGGCGGCAACAATTAGAAATTAGTTGCGTTCGATACAGGGAATGCAGGATATGGCGTTTCCGAGAGTCCAATTTTCCAAAATTTTCCCGGGGGAGCATGCCCCCGGACCCCCCTATATAATTTGTTGAATCGAACCTGATAGTCTGTTTGTTTCTCCAGTAACCTGGTGCTTAACTTTCAGTTACTAAAACAACCACTATACTACTAAGAAGTAGAAGTTTGACTTTCCGAAGAAACTATACAAAACGACACTAAGCTGCCACTGAGAAAATCATTAAGTCAATAAGTGATCAATAGTCTTCGTGAATAACGAATCTGGAAGAAAATTCTTGTAGGGATCATCGAGGCAAAAACGGCAGGAATCATGAATATCAAGTTTCAAATGATTCCGCTTCTACCCCCGAATATAAATCCCGGAATTCTTCATTGTACTTCTTTTCACCAGGAAAGTTAGCACTGTTATCGCTATTGAAGGTTGTTGAGCCCTCTTCCGATTGCAAAATTCTAAATTTTTTTTGATAACTTAATGATTCATGATTCCACTTCCACCCCCGATTTCTCTTCCGCGAATCTTAAAAGTCTCTATCACTACAGCGTTGACTGCATGATTTGTTTTGACAGATTTGTGGATTCAACAATTATCTGATGTTAAAGAGGATAGCTATTGCACTGGAGCTGTTTACAAACATGGAAAACAAATTGTAAGTTTCTTTTCAGAGCAATGTTATAAATGCCGTTTTAATGATGGCTTGTGTACCAATTCCGTATTGTTTAATTAATATAGCACTGCTATGGAGCCACAAGACCTGGAGATGCCAGACTTTACCGAATACAATCCAGAGGTAAGTGCTCTTTTGATGCTTTGAATCGGTGCACCTCGATAACACTAAACACTTGGGGTCGGTTATTGAAACGAAGTCTAACTTAGACCACCGTTTAGGAAATCTTTGGACATTTATTGGATCTTTTTCTTACTGGCTCATTTTAATTAGACAAGTGTTTTTCTAGTCTACGCCATATGTTTTCATGAAACCGTTCACAACAAAGGGTGGTTACATTAAAGCGTCCGGCAAACTGAAAATGGTTTAGAACGGAGTTTGTTAAACACTGGCTGAACTTTTTGGCTCTGTGACAAGAACTGGTTAAATTTTGGCATTTTAACACTAACAGTAAAAGATTCACTGTAACAGTAAAAAACAGTAAAATAAAGAAACAAAAGCGGCTTCAAAAAGGCCAATATTATTTTGTTTGGTACATCAAGGAGTTGACGGCCATTTCCCGACAATCCCCATGTTAGAAGATTTCTGAATACTACCGGAGATGCCTGAAGACTACAGAAGATTTCAGAGGAGAAATCCGAAAATTTTCAACCTTATTTCCGTCGTTATATTCACATGATCAAAAGTGACCCTGATTCTATGCCCTTCGAAACCAGAATTCCACGTCGCTTCTACAAAAGCTGAATAGAACTTTAACAACACCGGAGGAAAATCCTGTCGATGCTGCCTCTCGTGGGCACAACAAAGGAATCGCTTTTAGCAGATTGACCAATGAAAACACAGATGAGATTAACCAATCAGACAAAAGTCTCCTTTGTTCGTGGGCACTTGATACGAGATAGATACCCAGTGCTGCCCAGGTTTCCAACACTGGATTTTCACGAGAAACCCTCCAAACACTTAACAGTATTTTCTCCAGAGACAGTAAATATTACAAAATTGTCCAAGTTAACAGCAAACACTGAAAATTATGGGCAGATAACACCAAATACTAAAGCCCATTCAGACCCTCTTTTTTCCCTAGGGAAATATAAATTATTTTGGAAAACATCTTCGGACACACAGAGGCCTGTTCTACAAATATATCTTTAATTCGGGAATGTAGCGGCTTTTTTTGTCGATTTACAGAGAGAATGCATGATAAACTACCGACAATGCGTCACCCAAACAATAGTTTTTGAAAATAGTTTTTTTGCTATGTATATCTGGTATATAACTAGATTTCAATTTCTTACACTGGAAGAAGTTTTATTTAGCAACATTTCGCATGTACCAAAACGGTCGCCAAAGAACAGGATTGTTCCGCAAGCAATTTTGGCCAAAAGAGCCTGATGACTCCTGAAAGGCCTTTGCCTGTTGCATTAAAAGGGCATTTATATTAGAAGTATTGCTACACAAGTGCGTCTATTGCTGGCCTTCCCTGTTCTCTCCCACCCCACCCCCAATATTAAAATTGTCGGTACCTTGCTTCTTTTCACGCTGATGGAGAGTTGATGGAGAGCTGAGAGGCAATCAAACCTCTCCCTGGGGACGAGGTTGAAGGTTATCCTGGGCAAAGGAAGCGACACAACATTACTCAACTTGCGTCTCATAGAAAAACCTGGAGCGAAAAGCAGCATGCTGCAGCTTACTACATAACACCCAGTGAACGTAGTAAAATATTTAGCGAAACAAATTTTGCCAAAACAGCAAAACTGCCACTATCAAAGCAATTTTAATCCCCTTCATTGTTTTTTTTTTGGACATTTCTGCCGCTCTAGGAACAAGACACGTCTGAGCCTGACTCAACTATCATCAAGTAAGACTTTCTTTCTTCTTTTTTGTCTCCTTTTTTAGATAGGAAGCGGACGTAATCCCTAATGATTTGTGAGAAATCTGCAAACGATGATCTCATCGGAACCTGCTGAACCCTGATAAACAGATCATAACTGTAGCCTTTGAATAGGGTAGTCATGCACGCCGGGAGGGCGAAAATGGACTCTTCAATTCCCATTTTTCTCAGGCACCTGCCTTGAGCAGAGGAGCTTGTTAATGCTTCCAAGTTATGTGATTACTTAGTGCATATCCTTTGTTGCAGGTCACTGACGTGTGATTCACCACCTCCAAGTATTACGAGCCAGGAATCTTTAGCAGTGTCATCACAGCCGACAGACACCTGGTACCAAGCTATCCCACAAGACCAAGCGGGTGAAGTCACTGAAGCCCCTGAGTATCCAGAATGCTTCACGACCTACCGGCGAATCACGCATTTTGTAGAGTACTTCGACGTCGCTGAAGTTTCAAGTAGATTTGAGGTCAATTGAAGTAATTTTTTTTACGTATGCTAATACCTCGTGCGCTATTAAACATGATATCAGTCATATATTCGAGGACTTAACGAAGTACACGAAAGACGTTTACTACTAAGTGCAATAACTAAGGATTTAAAAAAATCAAATATAAAAGCATTAGGTCACGTGAAATAACAATATCGCACTTAAGTACTACTAGCTTAAATTAGATAATCTCAAAAATCACACTCGAGACATATTTTCATCCAGAAACAAACTTGTATAGGATATCTATAGGATAACAAACAGCCATGATAGTCATATTTTTGAAGTTATCAACTTCCTTAAAGGACTGTACCAAAGGAACGAAAAGTTAACAGGGACACCCAATTATATAAGGCCTATAGTTCAAAACCACTTAACATAGCATTGTTGAAAGTATGTTAGTATTGAAATATTTTTATCCCCTAAAAACTTTTCATCTGTTCGGATTTCTCAGCTGAAAGTCTAGTGATCCGAAAATTATAGGGACCAAAACTTACCGTTTGGAAAGTTTCAGCCAGAAAAAGGCTCCCGAAAATTCTAGGTGGCCTTTTTTAGGGTAAAAATCCGTTAAAAATGGGTAATTATACCATTTTTTAGATGTTCGAAAATCCTAGGAGCGGCAGGTAAGCAGGAAATTTCACACAAATGTTGCAAAAGTTCAAGATCTCAAACCGTCTTCCGAACAGATATTTTCCGAAAATTGCCGTTGGGTGCCCCTGAGTTAAAACCCCTCTAAGCCTTTCTAGGCTGCATGGCACCTTTGACCCTTTAACCCCTAAGAGTGATCAGCATCAAATTTCTCCTTGTAATATCATTGCTTTGTAAAAAAGAGTGGTCATGAGAATTAATGACAAGATCACACAAGATGAGTCTAATTGATACTTCAACAAATTCTCCCTACTACGTATATTGAAAATGTACAGGGATAACAAATGAGAATTTAATTTTGATGTTAGGGTTTAAAGGGTTAAACCCACAATACCCGATGGTTTCTTTTGCCGTAAGTACCTGCATGATCTACATCTGAAGGACTATGTGGTTATCAACATTAACAGCCATATCAAAGTTTTTCCAAGAATAACATAGCAAGTGTATGATTTTATATATCTAGTAGAAAAAAGACTAGTGAAGTGAGAACAAGGCTGTGTGGCTAAAGCCTTTCGTGTGCTAAATAGCTTCGCAAAGTTAAGGTACCTACGGTCGATTTTGCCGGAACGCCATCTGTTAAGTACTCTCTCATGTCCTAAACAGCCGGGTGACTCTCAGATCATAAAACAAGATAACGTATTATAGTCTACCCGGTTAAAGTAAACTAAATAATTTGTGAGCTCGTAGAAATTGCTGGGCTTCCGCATACCGTAAATCCTCTATTACGTCCCTCTTATCATCCAGATGATCTGTGACGTCATTGCTGGGGCCTGGGGAAAGAAATTTTAATGCCGTATCCCATAAACCAAGGCTGACGGGAACAGATTGAATTGAATTGAATTGGTGCGCGCGTTGGTTTATGGGATACGGCACTAAAATTTCTTTCCCCAGGCCCCAGCAATGACGTCACAGATCACCTGGATAATAATCTCTCCCACTTACCAGAGAAGAAAGTTATTATGCCCTTCCCTTCCCACCTAATTCTCCACAACCAAATTAATAAATTAACGTTAGACTGTATTAATCAATCACGACTGTAACACTTCATATGAGGACTGATCCGGTATGGTTCATTCACGTGTTGGAAGTTCGCATTTGTGTTTGATCTTCGGCTGCATGACGTCTAACTTTATGTGTTGATACAATCTTTTGGTTTTTTGGAAAAGCAGTATAGCGCCCCCAGCCGTTTTGCTGGGTTAAGTAAGCTCCCCCTCACAAATAGTCCCGCTATTCTATTAAGTCTCCCCTAAACCTTGCTTGAAATAACACGGATAAATAAGCAACGGTGGGGGGGGGGGGGGGGGGGGTGAATAGAGGATTTATAGAGGATATATTACTTGGATCAATATGAGACAATCGGATCTTGAGATAACCTTATGTGAAAAAGTAAATTACGATCAAGACAAAATAATAGAGCAAAAAGGGAAACGCTCAGTCCAACCTTTAGGATTCGTCAATTTCACCAAAGTTATTTTTAGTTTAGGCCAATGAAATGCTTGAAATCAATCTGAAGCTCATTTCCGGAGAGGTCCGCAAAATTTAATTCAGTGTTTTCAACAGTCGTCATTACCATATTTTACATAGTTTGCTTCGAAGCAGGCGCGCGTGGACTCCGGAAGTTTCCCAGGAATTAGACTTCCGTTTAATTAAAATGTCTAAAAATAACTTTAGTGAAATTCACATTCCTCCGCCAACGCTCTAAGATTCCTTCTCCACTCATTATTTTCTCTCGCTACCATAGAAGGTCAGAAAAAAAGCGTTTTTTTCGAACCATTTTTCTGTATACTAACTCAGTCGCTAAGAGTTATTTGTTTATTTCGACATATATGTATTTTTATATTGTAGCTAGGAATAGTGACGTATTGTAGTTTACTTTCTAAGAGTGAAATTTAAATAAAATAGGAAGGGAAACAGAAATTTTTTTTGCTTTTCTTAGCGTCACCTTGATTCTGCAAATTGCCTGATCAAATTTTTCTGGGGGAGTGATCACTGTCAAGACATTATAGTCAATTTCCAACCTGTTTGCACTTGTAGTAAGTAAAATATAGAATAAACTGCTTAAATTGCAATTGGCATTAAGTTTTTCCCGGCATATTTAGGAGAATTATACTTGTCACTTACGGAGAAAAAAAAAAAAATATTCCCAGAGACCTCGAGCGGCGGACGTCGAGCAGCAACAATTACGTGAACTACAACTTCTTGTACTACCCGTCCGCTGGACAAAGTAATGCGACTTCTGTGAACGAGATTGTGCGCAGATTGCAAATCCTAGTATGGTGCTCATGATCTCGCCTCGATTCTCTTGAACTAATGATTGACAGTTTCCTTTAAATTACTAAAGCAATCACATATTGAGCGAAAGCGGTAAGATCAAACGCAGTAATTAGCCTAGATCGTAGTTTGCAGATATCTTTTCAAGGTTTTGGTTGTAAACTTGAAATAAGCACTCTCCAAAAATGCCATGCCACACTAGAGTATCATTTTGAAGAACACAATTGGTTACACGCGGTGGACCGACTATAAAACCATCGTTATTAACAACCTTAACATCAGCTCTGTCTGCTAGCATTCCTACGTAAACATCGTCCATTCTGAACTTTGGTACAACGTCAAATAATTCCACAAAAAGATGGACGACATCAGCGGACAAAACATATCCAAACCCAGGGCAGAAATCAGGATAGTTTGTTCGGTTATATTCTTCAATCGTTACCCGCCATTTGCCACTTCTAATAACAGGAGGCTTTCTGTATAATCTTCCCATGTACAGCTTTCTTTGAGATGTGCCAGGATCGTTCAAAAGAGATATCAGCCCCCTGGTTTCTACAAAAACATCATCGTCTATTTTTAAAAGAAAGGAGAACTTGCAGTACCTGATTGCCCATTCATAGCCCACTTGAGTCTTTGAAGTAAGTTGCCAATAATGATCCAAGAAGCTAGCGCGTATAAGATCACCGAAGGCTTCATCTTCTTTCAGTAATGAATCAGACTCGCTTGGGTTATGCGTTTGAGCAACAAGAAAAACAGTCTTCCATCGAGGCTTTAAGGCACCATCAAGGCCCCAAGTGTGGCGGATATCTCTTCTTCTTTGTATATTTGCAGGTGCAGAACAAATTAAAATAACAAGGAAGTAATACTGTTCGCACTTTCTTGTGGTGATAAGAGGTGTTTTATGTTTTTGTGATTTCTTCCTGGTTGTCACCTCGTTTGCGAAAGATGGATTTGAAGTCGCAGGATTCTTTAAAGTTGCATACTTCAGTTCTCCGAACTGTGCTATGACTGACTGACCAACCTGTAATCCGGTTGATGGGTTTGAATTAAACCAGCGAACGGCGAGGAGCCAGTCCAACGCTCCAACGACTAAAAAACCCGAGAGTAATATCAAGGCGATTTTTCTCAGAAAGCGACTTTGGATTGCCATGATAATGCGTAGCTTATAAGCTGTTTGGTTTTTCTTTCCTTTGCACTGTACTTTGAGGGAAGATAATAACAAGATCTTTTTTGAGTTGGAACTGAACTTCTTTTAAAAAGAAACTTTTACCACCGTGAAAGATATTCAGTAAATGTATTGTTTGCTATTTCGTTTATCTATACTGACATTACCTAAAAAACCTGGAAACACTTTGAACTTGTTCGGAATGTTGAATAAATTTTAATCATAAGACGGAATCCATCAGGAATTTGAGTAATCGGGTTTAATTTTCAGTGACAAAAACCTTATACCAGAATAACTTAAACAATATCTCATTCTTTTTTACATGTTTGAAGGGTTAAAGATATAATCATTATATCTTTAGCCCTTCAAAGACTGTTTCTCATGGGAGCCCGAGAAAATAATTATGTCAAATTTCACAAGAATTGTGAAACCACAGGTAAAGTTCTGAAAATTTCATGATTAAGATGTCATTTTGTGAGGGTCTCAATGGGGTTAACCGATAGGCGTAAAACGGCCAAACATTTAGTCGATAGCCGTAAAAATTGAAAAATTTTAACCGTTGGCCGTAAATAGGGTAAAAAAGAGTTAACCGTAAAAGAAATTGTTCCCTAGGTTTCTTAATCTTAAGGAATGTGATAAATTCACTTATGGTTGCTTTTTATTTCCCGGCTACTTTGACTCCGTACGCACGGCGAGGCCAAACTCCTTTTAGGTGTTGACCTAGACCTAGGTCCATTTCCGCCGCTCACTTGAAGAACCAAGTATTTTCCATAGAGAAAATCTGGCTTCTTGCTGGGGATTAATATTTATGATTTTAAGGAGGTCGTACCCTTGAAATACTAGTGAAACAACACGCAGAGATGTCAGTGTTTGTAATTATAACATTGAACACGTTGCCGATAAACAACAATTCCCTGTTTTTCGGCATAATGAGGCCTACGGACAAGTCACGGCAGACAGTCGTTCTGTACAGTCCTTTCTGTATGATTAAAAACAGTGGGCAAGGAAATTTTGTTGTTGGACGTTTTCACACTAGAGCTAGAAAATGGATCATCCGTTTGAGAGTAGCCTGTGTACAGTCGCCCCCTCCCCCACAGACACCCCTTTTCCGTTTTTTTCCGAGGGGAGGGGGCGGCTGTACACAGGTTATCTGGAACGGATAATCCATCTTCAAACTGTCCGCCAAAATTGACGGATGAAGTCCGGCGGATTGTTGACTCTCTTTTGTGAAATTTGACATACACAAAACAGAAGACAAATTTACGGAAAAGTTTCATTGCTTGGTAACCGGTTTTTTTTTGTTTTAAATCAAAAGACAACAGTTTTTAGGACGAAGAGAAATGCCGGCTCTTGAGACGTTTTGTCTGAAACTCTGAATCAGAATAAAATTTACTTTTAGTGGCCTATTTTCTGAAGGAAAATTGTTCAAAATCACAGCTCTCGCTCATTCAAAAACAGCAAACAGCAAACAAACTTCAACTTGTGAATGAAGCCACCGCAACGAGGCTAGTAGTGGCAACCTCGTCCCCAGGATTCACTCCTACCCGTAGCAGAGAGAACCTAGGAACGTGGTTGGAGTAGCGGAACCAGATTGTCGCGGAACCATGCAGTCCACCCACTCGGCTCGCTACCAGTCAGATTTCCGGATTTGCCACAAGGGGACAGACTCACACCACCGGGGAGGGACACTTAAATGGCTGTTTATGTACATTTTAACCGTTTTTTTTTTTCGATCTTACGATTAATTCCCACACAAATCTCCATAATTTGGCCACCAGAAGGCTATTGTGCGTCTGGGTTCCCTGTGGGTTTCAGAATGCCACCCGCTCGCAATTCTCGCTCGCAAATTGAGAAGAAAATAAATGCATTTTTTTAGTTGCTATTCACTATTTTCTGTAAGTATACAATCCCACGATCATCTTATTTTCTGAAAATCTCTAGCCGCCGGACCTTACTCTCTATCTTTTAAAGAGATTTGTGCAATTATTGCGTGATAATCGACAGATTGTCATCCGTTATTTGAATAGAATGTCCACAAGTGTACTTTGGTCGTGGGAAACGTAAACTTTTAAGCCGATTACGAAAACAAAAGGCTTGTTTTACTGTTTTGTTGTCACCTATCAAAACGGATGGTTACATTTTGTCATATGTTCCTCTGTCGTCCCTGGCAGTGGAAATTTATGAAAATACATATATGCCATTGAAAGTAAGGATGATTTTTAACCGATGATTCTATTTTAGATTGTTTAAGAGTGGGCGCTGAACCGACAAGAGTTTATGTACAAAAACATTTACTAGTTTTCGGCGAAAGGAAAACAAAAAATGTTAAAACATTGTTGCGAATATATATCAGAAAACTACTTAATAGTTTTTTCTGCTTTTCTCTCCCTGAACGTTTTTCCATATTTAGAGGTTGAAAAAGGGCTGAAAGACAACTTAATTTTTAAAGGATAGAATAAACTTTTTACTATTTAGGACACCGCCGCAACAAAGAGATCAATGAATCAGTGGATAATAAAAAGTCGCCGGGATAGCTCTGCATGCTGCAGTAAGTAAATTATCAGGTCTGATTTTTGGCATGTAGTCTTAGAATGGTGTCCTAAATACTGAATGCATATTCTAAGTTTCGAATTCTCTTTGGTTTCAAAGATACAGGAATGACACTTTTGACGAGGTCTCGAGGGGCCACCATGTTGGTAAACTGAAGGAGGTTTACAATAATTAATTCTAGCCTTATCATTTCACATTTTTCTTGGGGTGTCTTCTTGTAAGGGATGATCATCGATATATTTTAGCTTTCTATTATGATCGTGCACTCTAGGTTTTTTTTTTTTTAAATTACGACGTCATTGTAGTTCCTTGCCACAGTGGCTCTGAATTCTCTGATTTGCCATCATTTTTAATTCAGCATTCTGATGTCGTTTTGGGAAACAGTAAAATATCGACGTGATAAAGTTATACGAGCTCTGCTACTTTCATTTTTTTGAAATTTTGCTATGAATGGTTCATAACTATGGCGATATAACCTAATATATACGCATATTTAATGAAAATGAAATCCAGTGGTTGCCGTTTTTTTTATTGAATTACCAAGAGGAATCAAATAGACCAATTCCGAATACTGGCTGCGAGGCTTGGGGCCATAAAACAAAAGATAGCATCCCGAGGCTCAGAAATGAATAATACATTACTTTTGTTTTTAATTACTACCCCAAGCCTTGGAGCCAAGAATGAATTTTAATATATCAAAAATGGTATATTAAATGAAATTGCTCTATATAAAGGCATTCGCTACATCACACGTAGCTACTGACAGAGGTATTGTTCTGTTGAGTTGGGAGGACCTGACAGCACCTTCTTCAGGTAGGATATAGTATTGATTTCTAGTAAACTAAAGATATAATTCATACTGAGAACACCAACGGGAACTGAACAATGCTAAACCATGTTAAATGTCCGTTTAAGAGTGATTTTTTGTAAAATTCGAACTTCGGCCTGACACGGTACCTCATCAATTTGGCTGATTTTTGGCAGAATAGTGTCCTAAATACTGAATGCATATTCTAAGATTCGAATTTTCTTTGGTTTCAAAGATACAGGAATGACAGTTTTGACGAGGCCTCGAGGGGCCCTCATGTTGGTAAACTGAAGGAGGTTTACAATAATTAATTCTTGCCTTATCATTAAAATAACTTAATCGTGACTCATGCAGTTGCAAAGAACTATCCTTTCTCCTTTCTTTTACCTACTCTTATCTGGAAATGGTTAAGCCTAAGCTACGAACGGCTATAACTTCACACAGCGCTTTTTTGGTACTTAAAAGGTACACAAATTTGGTAGAAATTGGAAGGTCAATATCACCCATGCCACATCGATTCAGACTAAGCCATTTCAACTAAACATAGTTTGTTTATAGATAAGTTAGATTATTGAATAAAATAACTAGGCAAACGTAATGGAGCAGAACTATAATTGCATGAATGCGTAATGTTCAGCCACTTGACCGCTAAAAACTTCCAAACAAAATTCGGTGAATAATTGAAAAGAAAATTCTTAAAAATTGATCGTGCTTCTTAAAACCTATCTATCGCTTAAAAAACCCTCACTTGTTTTTTTCACATTCATTCTTGGGGTGTCTTCTTGTAAGGGATGATCATCGATGATATATTTTAGCTTTCTATTATGATTGTGCACTCCAGGTTTTGTTCTTTTTTTTAAATTTACGATGTCATTGTAATTCCTTGTCACAGTGGGTCTGAATTCCCATTATTTTTAATTTAGTATTCTGATGTCGTTTTGGGAAAAAGTAAAATATCGCACGTGATAAAGTTATACGACCTTTGCTGCTTTCAACGAAATGTATTTCCATCCCGTCACCATGCCAGCCGTTATTATGCGGAAAATATCAAGTATGAAAAGAGACCATTGTTTCAACTTACAATACGAACCAGTAGAATTTGTGGGGACATTGAAATTAACCGTATATTTATTTGTCTGGCTTTAGGGAAACTTTCAATAAGTAAAGTGCACCGAATTTTAATTGGCAAATGCTGAATTTTTACCGGAGGCTGTTTTTGAAGTTACGTTAAACGCATCCGCTCCTCCCTTGTCGCTTTGGGAATGAAAAAAATATATATATTATATAAGATATAAATAATTATAATAAGTTAAATGCAATACCGATAAGGAAATACTTAGTACAGGTGAACGTGTATTATACCATTTAATTTCAGAAGCTTGCAGTATATTGAGGATCCTGCAGAATCAATTAGCCACGTCATTCTTGCGATTCTATTAATTCCTGTCTAAAGAGGTTCGAAAGTCGGTCTGCATATTTTTCGTATCGTGCGCACAAACAAGGCGACGAAAAAAACTCGGGCGTGGATGCTTTGAGGGAGTTAAATTATTTAGGACACCTGTTTCTTGGTTGTACGACAACCCTTGTGTTGATCGTACAAATCTACTTCCCCCCCTTGTACAATAGCACATATCACCCTTATCTAAAAAGAAAACTATTTGAATAGGATTTTATAAACAGCAGAGAAAGCCAAGGCACATTGAAGAACAATAGAATATATTGAAACAATTCGGTCCTATAATACCAATCATTTCATTATTGTCGTAAACGTCCCTGCATGTTATGACATTTTTATCCACCATCCCCGGAAAGGACATCCAAAATCTACTGTTTTCTTTAATGAGTTTAAATTCGGTTTTCACCATCTAATAAATCTACCTGATGAATAACGTACGTGAACAAAAGTATACCGACCACATTTTTTTTAAAATTTTGTTATGAATGTTTCATAACTATGGAGATATAACCTAATATATACGCATATTTAATGAAAATGAAATCCAGTGGTTGCTCATTGTTTTTTATTGAACAAGAACGCTCTAAGTAGCGTTGAGTCTCGCGTGTTTGTAGATACGATAAGCAGTGAGGAGGCGAATAGAGCGCGAGCTGGGGGCTGGGGATGCTCGTCGTCTTGCTTAGGGGTGTAAATTTCGGATTTTGGTCTCACTTGCGGTGTTCTGGGCAAAACGCTATTATATTTAGCTGTGAAGATCTCCGAGTTTAGGGTTGTACGTGCAAAAATATAAAAAGATGTGTATTGTCTGTGTTTTCAGTAACATAGTCTCTTTTAGGGGTCAAAAAAGCTTGGGCTACAGCAAGTGGCAAAGTTGAATTATGCTTTCAACCTACTGCACAGGGTACAGAGGAGTTGCGTGTGAATAAATGAATTACTTATTTTAAGTCTCACCTCCAAAAATGTTTATAGCTGTCGCTTAGCGCGATTAATTAGCCCAATGGGATCTTTATGAATCTACTGTAAAGGATTTCTTTGCTTTGTGACTGATCCAAATCGACTTTGTTGTTCGGTATTTTGAAAATCAATAACTGCAAGCTATATCCTCGTTGGTGCACAGCAGGTCGTCCGAAGGGTGACGGCCCGAAGCGCATAGTGGCGAGTGAAAAAAGGATAAGGGAGGATACTTGTACCACGTGACTTAGTTCGTTATGAACCGCATTTCTCGGTGTCGGAAGTGAATGAGACCAGAAACGCAAAAGCAACAGACCGCTGCTAATTCGAGAATCAAAACATCAGCTGCGGAGGGAGTTTTAAAGATCTTAGAGATCTATGCAAAGGCAACAGAATTTTAAGTGAAGTTAAGATCTCCCAAGACTGGAGATTTGTTGTGCACATGTCAACAGTCTTCGATGTCTTAAGGAGGTTTCGCTTGTGTAAAGGCTTCCTAGTACTGAGTCACAAAACGCACAGGCAAAGACGCAAGAGGTAAGATTGTTGGGACCACCGAAGAATGGCTCAGTCGTGATGATATCACAGTTGCCTTGTACCTCCGCTCTACTCAGTATTACGTTTTATTGCAACAGTACACACGACCCGTAAATCACTACCCGTAATAATTTAAGATTCTCCAAACAAAACTAATGAGTTGGGCTTAACGTGATACAGCATTGCACAAGAACATTACATTCATGGACTAAAGAAAATCGCTTAGTTATTCAGATCTAGAAGGCACTTTGGAGAAAATTGGAACCCTTATTTAGGCGTAATAAAAAGCTTCACGATCACGCTTCAAAAGAGTGTGCTACACAGTCGTTTTTTAGTGTCGTCACGCAACGCTCCTTCCTGCTAATAACCACAGTAAATCGATATGTGTGTCATGATCTCTCAGTGTGAAACATGCAGGTAAAATCACATTTACTCAGTGAAAATGTAGAACGTTCCAGAGCATAATCTACTAAGCGAACGAAAAAAACTTTATTGAAACTAGCAGCTTTTGGCATGAGGTAAAAGTCGTGTAGGTTTACCATCTCCTTTTATTGCTCTAATCTTGAACACATTTACTTTACTACGTCATTTCCGTCATCATCTGTTGCGGTGTACAGGTTAGTCGGTTTATAGAATGTGTAACGAAACTGTAACGCGATTAAAATAACCCATTTTTTCAGAGGTTTTCGACGGGTTTTGATATTCTAATAAACACATCTCCTCTGGATCCTGTGTATGGTGCGTCATTTGAATCATTGTCTAAAATAAAGTGTACGCTCTTTATATAATATTGTACTGAACTTGTGGGGCACAAAATAGCTCGCTTAAATCGTAAATCCTTCTTTTATTTAAATCACCGTCTGCTCGTACATTTCCTCTCCGTTGAACGGGAGAGGTAAATTAACGACGATTTGCTTGATGTTTTTTACCTCATCATCGAAGTTCTGCTCATGAACATTCTTCCTTGTTTCAACATCTGATGTATTCACTTCTTTCAAAGTTATCAACGCTTTCAAACGACAGAATTCGTGGAACGACCCATTCCGAAAACGCTCGACATCTTTTAGTGTAAGTCTACCACGAATGGTGTGTGGATTTGTAAGCGAGATCACCGTATAATCCATCAATCTTTCCAAATTTTTCGTCTCAAAACATAACATTCGGACAATGGTACGTTGTTTTTCGAAGTGTTCACAGAGATTGAAAGCATCGTATCGATTTTCATCCCCAGATTCTGCGATACCATGACCCGGAACACGTGTTTACAAAACCATTCTTTCTGTCACGTTTTTTCGCACGTGAAGGTCAGAACCAAATTACCATAAGATCAGAGAGAGCACGTGTTTACAGTTTTACTTTTTATTATGTCTGTTTTGCACTTACGATTTTATCGGCTTACTATGTCATATAAGCATGAAACGTAACCTGTTTTAACGAAAAAGATAAACTCTGATTTCTTACATGGAAGAAAAGCTCTTAAACGTGATAAACATTGCGCGTTATTCCAGTCATCCCCCAAAATAAACCACATGCTCATCACGAGACTCAATTTCCATACAATGAAAGTCGTCACGATTCTTATCCCCAGTTTCCACGGTCTTCGCTAGGAACGCGGGGCCTACAAACTAGGTCCGAAAAAAAAACGACTGCATTTTAAGAGTCTCGCTCTGCCCAAAGCACGCTCGACTAATTACCAAGAGGAATCAAATAGACCAATTCCGAAGACTGGCTGCGAGGCTTGGGGGAATAAAACAAACGATATCATCCTGAGGCTCAGCAATGAATAAGAGCGGAGCTCTCGCGCGCGCCAGCGGAGCACCATGGGTAAGTTAATCTACCCATCCCAGAAAATTTGGTAATGACGTGACCGTACACAGAACGAACGTCCGTCCGCACCACAGGCATACCAATGTTCAATCTCACACTTTCTAGCTAGTTTGGGAGCACAGGAAAACTGATATTGCACACATATTGCACATCAATGTTGTGATCAATTGACAGCTGTCAAAACAGGGTATCGTATCTGCTGACCAGTATCACCTGACCGTATCGCGAGCTCAGGTGTCCACCCATCGAGATCGAGTATTTTTTTGAAGTTATCCGTTGACCAGTTACTAGTTTTCAAATGATCGCAGGCTCAAGTTTAGTTTTTTTTTAAACTCATATAAATATGTTGTGTTTATGTGCCGCACAAGTAAAAACTTGATTTCAAACTGACCTCGGACGCGAAAATTCAGCCAGCTATTACAGGCAGGGAAGACAGTTGCTTTTGACTTTTCTCACATTGGTCACGCGGGGTGTTACTAAACAGAGTAACGAGAAAAAGGGGTAACGGGATAAAAATTCAAGAGGTTAAAAAAAGTAAATAAATAAATCCTAATGAAAGAAAAAACATAAAAACGGTTGTAATATCCTAATAATGATCTTTACCAATCTCGAAAAATATGCGTTTTCCAAAAGGTGCTTAAAATAACGACGTCAACCCCCCACCCCTCCTTCCAGCAAAGTTGAAGGTATTTTGGCGCCAAAAAAGTCACCTGGTTGTGGCTGTTATAGTGGGCCGACCTGCACCCATTCCAAACAAGGTTTGTGATTGGCTGGGAAAACAATGGGGATGGTGACATAACAATACCCCTATCCCTGAAAACAATAGGTAGTGCAGGTTACAGGGACCAATGAAATAAGAGTTTTGGATGGGTGCAGGTCAGATGGTTATTTTCTCACAGCCACGAAGAGACCGAGGATCAACCATGCATGGAAGAAGGTGAGGTACAGATGTTCTTTTTGATTGCCACAATTATTTCATTTCTTAGAAGAAAAAGCTCTGTCAGGTAAATCAAAATAATAGAACCTTGTTGGGCCCTTATTACGGTAACCAACTAACCCATTAAATTAAAGTACTCGATTGCCAAGGCTTAGAAAACAGTTTGCTTGTTCATGACTCCCGGCGTTATTACCTTTCCTGCTCAACTTTCAATGTGTAGCTAATGTCTTTTAATTAACTCCTGTCGAAAACACGGGATCCAACTTTATACTACCTTCCAAAAGTTAATTATAGTGAACTTTTCTACCAGTTTAAAAGGAATTATAAATCATGTTTAAAAATAACTTCCCAATGTAAAGACTCCGAAATTTGAATATTCACGGCAAAATAGAATTGCAGAGCGAGACTAGTTTTTACATCGATTTTCAATTAAAGTAAAGTAAAGAAACATTCAAATGGATTGGTTTGCCCGAAATTGCGTTTAACATCAATCAGCGCAGAATAACCGAAACATTGTTACTGTCAGGGCATGAAGTTAACTCTTTTTTGTAGGATCCACTTGGCTACTTAATAATAGTGGTAGCCAATTCCATTAGTCGAATAAGTCCTGAGTCCCCAGAAAAAAAAATATAAAGGAAACAAAACAAGAACAAACTACAGAACAAACAAGGAGAAAACGGCCGGTTTGCTGGACGTTATTTTAGAGCTGGGATCCTCCAAATTGACAAGTTTTGAACCGTCAAATGATTCTAGCAGGTAATCAAGGTAAGCAAATAGGACCCCTACGCATGTGTACTTGGCGTTCGTCTGGGACAGAGTTTTCTAGTGAAATATGCGCCATTTTGCTTGATCGTCAGACAGACATTGGTGCTTGTATTAGTTGCAATTTCATGATTTTCCATGCAATTACATGAACTCATTGTGACTCAAATTTTAATTTGTTAAGCCTGAGCTTAATGGCTTAAGACAGTACGCCCTTGTCAGCGCTGAATTCTGTCAGGGACTTTTCCGCTTCTGGTCACGCTTCGGCAAACTTTAAAAATAAATATTGATGTTTTATATGAAACGCCTGAGCTAAGATAACAACAACTAATAGTATTTTGAAATCGTAGAAGAGCCCTCGTTTCCACTTCTGTGTTCTCCCACTTACGATCGCTTCGGGAAAGGAACGATCGTGTCTTCTTCTAGACTTGCTTTGACGGTCAATCTCTTATACTAGGACCTAACAGCTAAGTGGCACTTGCAGACGGTCTTTACCATCCTGTGACTACGAAGAGGGACCTGCATTTGGCATAAGAAGTACTTTCCTTAATCTTCTTACAACATTTAATTAATTCATTAGTTATCACGATCGTTCACACTGAAACCTTGAAAACTTAGGTTAATCCCATACCTTGTCTAAAAAAGAATGCGTCACAAAAACTTTCTGTTTCTTTTCTTCATGATCTCAATGAGCACAACGTATACCACCGGATCAAACTATAAACCATACAGATATCAATGTTATTGATGCAGATGTCGATGCTGGTACTAATGCTACTACCTGGGAACTACTCATTCAGTTGTACCTATTCAATGATTTGTGACAATTGTTCAGAAACTCGGCACTTTTAAAATAATCTTCCGAATCCTGGGATGTAGGAAATAACCTTTTAGGGTAAACAACAATTGCAAATAACAGCCGTAGCCAGGTAACTTTTTCGGCGCGAAAATACTTTCGACTTTGCTGGAGGGAGGGGTGGGGGGTTGACGTCGTTGTTTTAAGCACTTTTTGGAATACACATATTTTTCGAGACTGGTAAAGATCATTAATTAGGATATTACAACCGTTTTTATGTTTTTTCTTTCGTTAGGATTTATTTATATATTTTTTTAACCTCTTGAATTTTTATCCCGTTACTCGTTTTCTCGTTACTGCGTTACTCTGTTTAGAAACACTCAAATTTACTTCACATCTCGGTAGATTTAATTGTGGCACAACGTTAACGGCTGCCGAGCTACACAACTCGGTAGATTTACTTTGTGACACAACGGCCGCCGAGCTACACAACTCGGTAAATTTACTTTGTGGCGCAATGGCCGCCGAACTAAACACGGTTTGATGTATGCACCAGGAGTCGCAGACATTTTCCAAAGACAGTGACGAATCATGCTGAAAAATATGAAGTAAAATTGAACAGCAAACTTCTGAAAGCTGAAGGCTTTGGACGATTCAGCAATCACAGATCAACGTACGCTTTAATACGAAGACAGAATATCAGGCCTCAGCAAACCTTTGAAAGATTAAGGCAACACGTGAGTTGGTTCGTCAAAGTGAGGCAAAACGTAAGCAAGCGCCTCAAAGCGAGGCAAATGTGCGTCGACACGACGACGAACATGCAATCTCAAAAAAAACCTCCCTTATAAATTGCACAGGACACCCAATGATACACAGAACACCCAGCACAAATTAGGGGAAAAGGCTATTTCAGTTACAGAAATTGGAAACATACTTTTACAGTGTAAATAGATTTTATATTATTCTAGAAAGCATTGTTAGTGGTAATGTCAGACCGACTCTTTTGCTTACACAATGACCCTTAATTAGAAGCCTTTTTCCTTTGTGATTGAAGAGAAGAGGCGTACATTTGCATAGCACGTTAAAATCTATTCATTGAGTCGCGCGATCACTGTAAGTTTTGACGGGGGTCGGTTTGAACTAAGAAGACCTCAGAATCTAAGACTTTAGAGGCTGATTTGAGAACCTTCGAGACAGACAAAAACGATATAAATCGAGGTAGGTAACTCTGGTCAGTTAGTTACTGTAGGTAGTAATGTTTCAATGTTGAGTATTCACTACACGGCAATTAAGCCCTTAGGCGAAATTCCACTGTACGACTGCTATGCGGAATCAATATTTCGAGTTAACTGTTAATGTAGCCTTAAAGTTAACAGGCTTGCAAGCCACCTCCTCCACCTTTTCTGTCTTCAGAAGCTGATTTGATTGAGCGGAGTTTTCGTGCCGAAAACGGTTCAAAAGTTACTGTTTAAACGATCGGAGGACACTGTGTAAATTTCGAAAGTTTTTTGACTTCATGATCGTTCTCTTAAACGTTCTGAAAGCAGCAGGAAACCATTATAAATTATAATCGACCTAAGTGAAAGGCTAAAATTAAAAGGAATACTCCTTATGTCAGGAACTTCCAAATTATCAGTCTAGTTGCTATGGCAAATTTAGGTAGTTGAAAAAATGGATTGAGTGGAAAGCGTTTACATTTAAAAAAATTACAATCGAACGAAGAAAGACTTCACAGCATGTAAATCAAATTGTTATCGGACTTTCATTAGGAAACAAAGAAACGAGATAATTTGCACTTGTTTACCATGACCGTTGAAGCTGAACTTCGGGGATAATTTGAAAAATATATTAAAAAGCAAACTGTATCCGGGTTAAACCTTTTCTATAAACTTCAAGGTACTAAATTTGCTTTAAGATTTTTCACACGTTGTTAATAACTGTGTGTTTACTCACCTCGGGTGATTAATGGATCAAACAAGGCGTTTTTACTGCAAACTGACCAAATAGTGATTAGATAATCAATTTTTATTTCAACCCTCCCCGTCCCCGAAAAATGTAAAAATGTTAACCCTTTAACACCTGACATCAAAATTCAAATTCTCATTTGTTATCCCTATGCGTTTTCAATAGGAGAAATAGGGAGAATTTGTTGAAGTATCAATTAGATTCATCTCGTGTGATCATATCCTCAATTCTCATAACCATTCTGTTTTATAAAGCAGTGAAATTACAAGGAGAAATTTGACGCTGATCACTCTTAGGGCTTAACTGGAGTTAAGCTAACTTAGTTCATGGCGTTTTTAGCATTTTACATCCGTAAGAAGCCAGTCAATAGCCCAGTTTCGAGTTCGCTATGACCGCTGAAATGAAGAAGTGAAGACGCATTTTTTACATCCTTAGCCTCCATCTGAAGTAATATATTCACAAATTCCAACGAGAAAAAGAGCTGTTTATTACTCTGTCTATTGTGTATACAGCTATTTCGAGAAAGGTTGTCGGAAAAAGTGCACGCGATTATCCCGTAAGGTATTGTGGGTGGTTTTGAGTTCACTGTTCTTTCAAAGAAATTTGAAAGAATGGCACAAGAGGCCATGGACATATGTTTGCGAATGCTAAAGGAAAGCAACAAAAGTAGGTTCGACAGCTACAGTGTCAGGAACAGCGTATTGCTCATATCCCATACTACCTTTCGGGATTGTCGCGTGCACATTTTTTCCGACAACCTTTCTCGAAATAGCTGTATTCAAATTTCAAATACTTACTTGCCAGAGTTTCTGAATATTTTACTTTACGTCGAGGCTTACCCTGTATGAATGTGTCGTTAATGTTTGTATTCAGCGGTAATTTTTAATTCGAAACTGGACTATTTACCAGGTTTTTGCTTTTCGTTTTTTGGTATATTTTCTAATTTATGCGTCTATGGAAAACTCTTTTTTTTCTTCAAATTAGTGCAAATCTTCCAGAGATTATCGATTGATGCTGTTTGTTGAGTAGAAAAGTGTTTTTTAATGTTTTCGACATTTAGTTATGTCGAGATGTTGCAAACGTTTGTCGGAACACAGTGAATTTCGCAGGAATATGTGCAAGTGGATTTTGGAGAATCTTAGCTGAGAAAACTAGTCCCTTGTTTTTCGACCAATTTTTGTCTTCCAAAAGCAGTCTTAAAATTAGCCGATACGAAAACTTGATGGAACGTTGCTTAAGCATTCTTCTTTTTTAGCAACAACAAACAAAAACTTTATTCGCACTTATTAAACCCAAATACAGTTGCCTTGCAAATTAGCCAAAAAAAAAAACGCTATTAGAGGCAGGGAAAAGTAATCGCATTGAAAATAATGAAAACTAGTCAACATAACAATACAGAGGCTCATCTCATGTTACATGATATAAACTGTTTTCACATGACGTCACTGCGGCCATATTGGTGACCCAAGATAATGAAACGGCGGCCATGTTGGTGTCCCAAACAAATCCTGCGGGAATTGAACTCCTTTCTTATGCAAACGCCTCCTTTTGCTCCGATAAATTTGCATAGACGCTGACTACGTGAGTGAAAACACTCTATTGGTGGCAGAGACGGGAAAGAAATAAAATATGCAAAAATTAAAACATTTTCATTCGTTTAAATATTACAAAGTATTTGGGGGGAACATCAATATAGTCATCTGTTTTTTTTAAGAATCTTCTCCAGGAACGGACATTTTCCCGTCCTGCTCACGTGCTCCTTCTGGCCCCGCTCCTTGCTGTTTCTACTGATCTTCGCCTCAATCTTTAACAATCGGGTCGAATGGCTGCAAATTTGTAGAAGCTAGGTTTTTAAGAGCAAGTCCTTTTTTATATAGACTGAAAATCAAAGGCACTGTGCCACTCCAAACTATACAAGAAAAACGGCAAAAAATACTATTTTCAAATGAAAGTATTTTTCTTATGATCATTCAGGGTGAAGATGAGGACTGCCAAAGCTGTAGTTTGCGACTGGTTTACGTTCATGTTGTCCATTCCACAAACCGAGCCAATGAGCGCCGCACAAAAATTTACCCAGTGGTCGTCATTGCTCGCCTATTGCGCTGGAGGTTTCAGTTTGCTTGTGTGTCCACAGTTGTGGAAACTCCTTCTCCAGCTGGAATTCCAGGGCCGCACTGAGGGGTACATTCGAGTGACTGGATTCGGGGTGTTTATTATCGGCTTCATAATTGTCATCGCAGCGCGTTCCAACTTTCGAGACAATCACAACGTCACCATTTTAGGGTCCGTAATTTCAAGGCTTTTATACGTCAATGGGATCCTTATAATGCTCGTCCTAAGAAACATGTTACCGCTTTCATTTGCTCTGGTATTCATGGGCCTGGATACGCTGCTTCCTCTGATCACCCTAGTGATATGGTACCGCGAGACTGAGGGAGCTTCGACGAGCCTTTTCTTCCGAGAAGTCTTCTCACCGATTTTGAAGTTCCGTGGTCTGACATCGGGAGGTCCCATTGCGGCCGTATTCTCTGTTGGAATTTTCCAGTTGTTTTTCTGGCTAATATTCGTCATTAGGCCAGACATCGCTCAGGAAAAGCTTCAATTAGATCAGTTCGAGGCGCATTCATCCGGCTACTTGGCAACCGTGTTTTTTACTTTGTCCGTCCATGGCTGGTATCACGTGACAAATTCCAGTTCTGCCAATCATCCACTTGTATCGGCCGCTATATTTTACCGAGTAGCGTTAAGTGTACCAGCACTCTTAATATTGCGTTTTGTTAATCAAATTGAACTCAATCTTTGCCTCACGTTGATAGGTTTTGATATCTGTTTATCAATTCTCATTTTAATATTGGTGACGTTCTCAAAAAAGAACACTTCTAATGAGAGCGAGGAACGAACGCAACTTACTCACGAGGAAAAAGAATAAAGCTACGACATGTTTCATCTAACGGTCACTTCTAAGGTCCCGTTAGACTGCGCGCGGTCTCTCTTTTGCTCGAAAGAGTATTTGAGCAGCGAAGTCGCGCGAGTTGCAAGGGCGCGAGTTTCGAAGACGCGAATACGAGCGCCCTCGCAACTCGCGCGGCTTCGCTGCTCATATACTCTCGCTTACAGATTTTTGAGCAAAAGAGAGACTGCTCGCAGTCTAAGGTCCCGTTTACTTGGAGAAAGCTTGTCCCGAGTTGAAGGGTCACCAGCCTACCGTACCTACTCTGGGCGAGCTAACTTTTACGGGAGTAAGGATGACGCAGTGGTGAGAGCACTTACCTCCCACCAATTGGTTCGAGTTCCGGCGTCGACGGTTGAGTTTGATGTTGGTTCTCTCCTTTGCGCTTTGCTCTGGGAGGACTTTATCCGAGTACCAAAGTTTTTCCCTCTCCCCAAAAACCAACATTTCCAAATTCCATATTCGATCAGGAATAAGGTCGACAAAGGATCACTAAGTGGATGTTCTACCTCTAAATCGTTATTTGCTTAACGTTTTGTACATTTCCTTACGAAATTGGCGATTTGTTAAAACGTTTAGTTAGAATGGTGACCCACCAAGCCGTAGTCTGCTACACAGCCGACACAGCGATTTTTAGTGTCGTCACGCAACGCTATTTGGTGGGGAGGAGCTTTGCGTGACGACACATAAAACGGCAGCCAGGGCATCCTTTTCCGATGGCATGGTCATCCTCTTGGCTGGAAAACGTTTCTCCATCGTGAAACTATTTGGCTCGCCCAGCCGGGTCAACTCAGAGCATGTTCGAGTAACAGTGTCATTATGTTATTAGATAAACACAAATATAAAGGAAACGTGAGGTTAGCAGGTGTATATGCCATTTCAAATCGGGGAATTCGCCTTTAGTTATAAGTATACTTGCGTCAAATAGTTTTAGCAACATGGTCTCCAGTT
Source organism: Porites divaricata (assembly GCA_038088405.1). Lineage (NCBI taxonomy): Eukaryota > Metazoa > Cnidaria > Anthozoa > Scleractinia > Poritidae > Porites > Porites divaricata. Next base: position 5,446,341 of record JBBMOI010000008.1, read on the forward strand.
AAACAAAGATTCCCTTCTTTATTGCCTCTTGCGTAAATTTATTTTACTCAATATTTACTTAGTCATTTGCCATACCAAAGAAGTAAAATACAGCTCATAATTTAAAACAATGAAAGCAAAGCAGAACCAAAGGAAGTAACGCGGTCACGTCGCTATCAGCAGAAATGAAATGAAAGAAAGAAATTTAATTAATGAACTTGGAAATAAATTATCCTGAGTTTAAATGATTTTTTCCCTTAATTGTAGACATTGTAGGCACTGACACGCCGTACTCTGATATTATCACTGTAGTATAAGGACCAAACTGAGGCCAAAAGGACCAAACTGAGGCCAAAAGGGCTGAAAAAATTTTTTGGGAGACTGCCCCCCCACTCCCCCTTTTCTCAGGGGCTGGATGGCCTGCCCCTCCCCTACTTCCCTTATCTGAAGGTCTGGATCCACCACTGATGCATACAAGGACATCATGAACATAGAGAGGTGTAAGTTAAATTTACCTGTTAAAGGAGTTTGGGCATGTCAGGCATGTGTATTTTCGGAGCTGTAGTTTATTTTAAATTAATTTTCTGTACATGTAAATATAAAGCTAAATTTATGGGAAGATTATGTTTAGTAATGTAGTGGTTTTCATATACAGAAATAAACTGAGTTGCTGAGATTATTGTATGACTTAGTAGTCATTGTTCGGGGTTTTTCAGGAACTGACGGTCGAATATGGTCTTTGATGAGGTGTACAATTTATACTTAACAGACAACAGTCTGCCAATCAAACAAAACTACAGATGACAAATTAGAATTTTACACAAAGAATTAGAATTCGGAGTTTTATATCTGACGATTTTGCCCGCATCAGGATCATTCCTGTTTGCAAGCTCAAAAAGAAAGGATTATTGCATAAATGCTTTGAGTATTGCTATTTGTGATCTCCTAGCTTAATTGCCCCTTTATTTTTATATTCATACTTTCATAGGCATTACAGGAACCAAATCGAAACACGTGACTGGCCCAAGACAAAAAGGGTATTGTAGTCAACAAGACTTTCTCCGTCTTGGTTCTCTTGTTTCTAGCTTTTTTTGTTCCCTCTCTTGCTCAATGATCTCGTAATCACTTTTAAAACTGCGGTGCGACATGTTGGACAAAACAGGAAAAAAATTATGTCTAAGTGTCTGCGGTGCTCTGACGGATAGGCGGGAAAAGGAAGGAGGACTTACCACTTGCTTTTGGAATTTGAACATTTGCATTGAAAAAGTCGATGCGAAATGCTGATTGGAGGAGATGACATTCGTAATGACGTCATTTCCCTTGGCACGTGTTTGTCAGTGTTTGTTTAGCTTCGCACTGATTGCCAGAAATATGACAACTCATTCGACAGGGAGCCACAGGGGAATTGGAGGTGGAATTCAAATTCCAGAGACGTAGATGCAAGCTGACGCCTTCCTTTTCCCACCCCTCAGCCACAGCGCCCTGGAGAGCTTGCCCTCAGGCTAATACATCATGGGAATGATTAGTCATTGCCAATATTGTATAATGGGCGAACGAGCGGAGTGGGGAGGGGGGGGGGGGGGGGGGGGGCTATAAGGAAGAAACTTAAAAGGGGTTGGTCGAACCTATGACATCTTGTTGCCAGTACACAACATCTGGACTAGTGTACAGTCGACTAGGATCATAAAATTGGAGAAGCTGAATTCGTCAGAGGGTCACACAGGATTGTTAGGAAGGCATGGCCAATGGTAGGTTTGACAAGAGGAAACTTGGTCACGTGTCACAAATACAGACTGGGATTCTAAACATTCTCTCAAATATTGGTCCATATCCAGGTTTTTTTCCTCGTATTTTTGCATTATTTTTTCTCACTTTTTCTTTTTGCACTTGCACACTTAGCCTTATCTATTTTTATTATATTTAACGATTATTTTCTATGTTGGGTCTCCAAGGATGTGCCAGTATTTAATTTCATAATTAACTCGTATATTTTTAAAGTTGGTCCTTTTTATAAGCCTTATTGGCTTTCATGGGCTCCCTTGCCTCATCTCTCTAAAATCTGTGTATATGTTGTAGTTAATTTTTATCTTACGACAGGTAATTTTTGTTCTTCTTTTGTTTTTGGGTATGGTAATGTATGCTAATGAAGTTGAAACAAAAGAAAAACATAAATTACATGAGGTAAAAAATTAACTAAAACATGTACATTTAATGTAAATGGCAAAGTGATAATAAAGTGATACAACAATGACAGTCCTCACTCCTCTTTTCCAAGATGAGTGTTTGGTGGTTGATTGAAGTTGGGTGAGGGTGTTATGAACTCGGGATTAGCCCGCTATCAAAGTGAACTACTCCTAAACGTAAATTTGGCAATATTTCATTGACTCTTTGTTCTTACACTTGTTGACAATAGTGAGTAAGAACCTGTATTTTCAAAAGTTAGCTTACACACTGCAGGTTCTTCTGCAAAAAAGGTAATTTTAATATAACACAAATTTTGGCTATTAGGATCTTTATAGGTTCTTATTTCCTAAAGAAGAAATGACATTGTTTATAATAGAATTCTGTGATGTTTAGTACTGTATTCCTTAAATGAAATCTGCTTGCAGGATAAGTATTTGATTTTTACCATTGACAATAGTGACATTGACAGCCGGGGGGGAGAGGGTGGCACTTAAGGGAGGTTTGGGTAGGGGTGTACCCCTACCGCCTTCCAACCCTAACTCTGATAGAAACAAAAACTGTTCATTTGGTTTCCCTGTTTAAGACAAGAGACTTTCCTAAGAGTACACATTGTATTTTAGGAAAAATAGAATGTTTCAGAAACTAATAATTAACTAATTGTATGGCAAATTTTTTCCTAAAGGGTCTTAGTCACTCATTCACCTGAGGGGAGGTGGGTTAATTTATGCTGGGTATGTGCTGCTGGCCTCCCAGAACCCTTACTCCATTATAAACTATTCTGTGGCCAAATATAGAACCCATCTAAGTCACTTTTGGGAAAAAATAATTTTTGCAATCCCAACTTAGTAACTTTCTGTTTATGCATCTACTTTATAATGCCTTTTAACTAGGTCATCCTCAAATAAATTGTCATATGGTTTAACCTTTAGTTAATGAGGTAAAAATCTTTCCATTTTTACATGCCAACCTACCTGAATTCTCTGATCCCGCAAATCCTGAAAGTGTGCCCTCCCATTCTAGTAACTCTAATGAAAATGCAAGCCCATTATAGTCAATCCAGTTCTGAAAGTGCAACCCCATCCAGTAGCACATCCCCATTAGCCTACTACTAGGAAGTACCCCCCTCCCCCACCAGATTCATGATTCATTCATTTTGCCATAAACCACATAAGAAAAAACATTAATAATACACAAGAAATTTATAATATATTAAAGACGATTGACACTATTCCAAATAAAATATTTTACAAATGTTTAAAGTGGTAATATTGACAAGAAAGCATAGTATATAGAAGCCAGGGGCTTATGATCTATATGCTTCCTGACAATGTAGGTTCTTACTAGTGGTTTTTAATGTATAAATGTATGCTGTAGTTAATTTTTTATCTCAGGTAATTTTTATATTTTCTTTGTTTCCACTTCATTAGCACACAATAAGACACCCAAAAACAAAATAAAGAAAAACAAAAATTACCTGAGATAAAAACTAACTATGACATACATATTAAATTAATAAAAATAAGTAATTCCTTTTTAGGGGCCAGCAATTCGAATGCCATTTAAAGTATTGACCGAATCAGTGAATAGCAATTTTTACATATTCTGATTGGCTACGTAACTCGGAATATCCTTGGCTATTCACTGTTTTGTGACCAGGGCCAAAATGGCATCTCATTTCGACACATTTTCGCAAGACGACATTTGAGCAATAAATGAAGCAGTCATACAAACAAATACCAAGAAACCAACAAACTTTGGCTTGTAGGTGTTTACTGGTAGGTACACAATGCAGAAAATTATTTTCAAGCTGAATTTGCAAGAAAATCGTAAACATGAACTAAAAAAAAATCCCCAAAGTGCTAGTAAATATTGTAAACAAAGTTCCTGCTAAGTGACGTTTTTAATTTACAAAAAGTTACATTTTTCAATTTTATCTAACTGATTTGGTAAATACTAAAACAACTGTCCCCCTTAGGGTCGGTGAATAGCACATGGTAGATATATGTCCACCACTATTCACCTCCCTTTCCCTTTTATTGTTGTCATTTATATATCTCAAGAGCACATGCAGCGGGAGTTCTTGTTTTGTCAAGGATCAATTGTTTACTGAAGGTTTTGCTGAGTAGAAGATTTACCATTTTCTTTGCTATACTTAAAAAGCCATTTAAAAAAATACCATAATAACCATGTCTCTTAGGATCATCATTAGCAGGACCCCATTCCCGTACACAGGGTTTGTACCCGTTTTTGAACAAAAAGTTCAAGGACTTTTCAAGGACTTTCAAGGACACATTTCCCATATTTCAAGGACTCTATTCAATTCAAAAAGAGCCTTAATTCTGTCTTTTTTTTAGTTCTTCCACAACATAGGTAATTTTATCTCGAAGGTCTTTCTGTGTTTGCTCCTTATCATTTGGAGTTCTACTTAAATTATAAAGTTAGCACCGAAATTCAAGGACTTTCCAGCACCGACCACAATTTTCAAGGACTTTCAAGGCCTTGAATTTTTATTTTAAAATTCAAGGATTTTTAAGGACTTTCAAGGTGTGTGCAGACCCTGCATACACAAGCCATTCAAATATGGTCCCCAAAATGGTTCCATTTTTAGGGCTCTGGTTGCTGGATCGTGCCATGATTACAATATGAAAGCCAATAATAAATACCCCCAGAAGAGTAAGTCGAATATAAGCTTCAGTGCGGCCGTGGAAGTCAATATGGAATATTATGTTCCAGGGCTGAACCCAGACGAGTAAGGCTAAACCTCCAGCGCAATAGAAGGTTAGTGAAGACCACATCGTAAACTTTTGTGTCATGGTCATAGGTTTAGCTCTTGGAATAGAGAACATGAATTTGAACCAGTCACAAATCACTGACTTTAAGGTCTTCATTTTGGTCTCTTTAAGCTGAAATGTAAAGAAGGTTCCATTTAGACTTTCATCTGGTTTTATAAATTCCAAGGCAGGAAATCAAGGAGGGCCTAAGTTTGAACATTGATGCTTAAAAATTCTGAACATTTAAAGATTATTTTTCATGCCTTATTGTACACTATATTTTTTCATCAAAGCTATATATGTTCAAAGCTAATGTAGTGGAACATGTATAACACACAGGCCAGGAGGGACTGTGCTCTCCTTTCTCGTGTCTGATGACTGCCTAGCCATCCACTGATCACCTGATATGCATGATACACACTATTGTTGAAGAAAATTTAGAACTTCTCGCTATGCACCATAAGTTGTAGATAGTTATCTACTATCTAACTATCTACTACCACTGCCCTCCTTGTAGACCTTATGATCTCTCTCATTAGGAGATTGTGTTAATATAAAGTAAAATTAAATTATGATTTTTTGAAAGGCTTTTTCTTCTTTGCAAGATCTTCACTCTTTTTCGAAATAGTTGTGCTTAAATTGTATTACACAAGTTAAAAATAGATGACATAAATTCTTTGAGAATGGAGGCAAATAACAAATTCAAGAATATCTCTGGGGAATTGACAGTGGGCGCAGGAATTATGTGAGGCATAAATTATTTTAAAGTTGCCATGGCAAAAATTTAGCTTCCAATCCAGGCCAATAGTAATTTGGCGAATAGTACTAAATTTATTCAAGGCAGAAAGTGAAACAAAAATTCTTCCAAAACAAAAATTTTGCCATGGAAAACATCACAAGGTACGTCACATTCCTTTCTTGAGGCACAAAATTGGTGCTAACTTTCAATTATGGTAATGTCTTCTCTCCAGAGATATTTTTCTGTTTAGTATTGTAATTGAAGAGTATTTTCTACTCTTCCATATGCCTTTGAAACTGGCCCACATTGATTGATACAAACATCATGTAGCAATAACTGTTCTTGCAAGCCATTCCATATTAATGCATTTTTGAAAATCTGAATAAAGTTAAAGCTGGAGCTTCGAGAAGCTGCATTCTTAAGATTTTTGTATCATATAATTCTTTATGAATTATAGTTAAAAAATGTGGACCAGAATTTTGTCACCATACACAACATATTCAATAATGTAATGAGTCTTTACTTGACCAAGGCATTCCAAAAAACCTTTAACTTTGGAAACCAAGGACCATGGTTGCATAAAATGTAACGTCAGACCTGCTAAATAACAACACCTTGTCTTGTTTTAAGTTAGTAAAAAATGCAAGCTGTTTTCACAAGCTAAAACAAGGGATTTTCTCTCCTTTACGACCGGAAATTTAGGCAGAGTTACACTACCTTGCGAGATAGTATAACTTGTCCTGATAAATACGGCAGCCAATTGGGTCGCACGTAGTGACAGATGCCTGCCAACTAATCTGGTAATATTATTTTCCACACAATCTCCTCATCGTTGACCTTGAGAATTTCAACAAGGCGAATGATTCCAACAATCATTTCTTTTGATTTACAATCCACTCATTGAATTCTCCAGTTCCTTGGCCAGGTCCTTATCTTTTTCAGAGTGCCAGTGTGCAAAACCATTTACCACATTACAACCCATCACAAGTAGTTCCACTTGAGTGGGGGGTGGGGGGGGGGGGGTACTCCTTGGAATTCTTGGTGGGGGTGTGGTATTTTCAGACCAAAAAATGTAATTTTCCACAAAAGACCTCTAAAATCCATACCCATTTTCACACCTGGCCCCGGTTGTTCAAAAGCTGGATAGTGTTATCCACCGGATAAATCGCTATCCAGCGGTTAAGTATTACGACAACCAATTGTGCTATCCAGTGGATAGTGATTTATCCAGTGGATAGCGCTATCCACCTTTCGAACAACTGGGGCCTGGCCTTTATGCAGAAATTATGTCATCATTACTTAGATTACAGCGCAAACAAAAAATTCTTCAAATTCATTTCGAATTCACATATTTCTCTTTCCTTTGTTTTCTTTTGGAATTGAAACAATAAATACGTTCATACACCCCCGTGGTTCCCTCAAAACCATGCTCGATTCCAGACCAAAATGGGCAAAGTGTATACCCGTTTTCAGACCAAAAGGTCTGAGTTAGGCGGGTAAAAGTTCACAGTGCAAACAGGTGTCACGTTTACTTTAAGTAAAAGTCGCTAAAAAAAATTTAAACAAAACCCTAGAAAGGATGTTCCCCCAGTAAATCGGCCTTGTGAAAACAAACCACTGCAAAGAGTCGTTTAAAAAGACGAGAAAGGATGCACAGCAAGCCCGCTTTGCTGTAACCCTTTTCAGTAGAGATACAGACGCAACGGATAATAAAAAAGGATTATAACTTCCAAACGTTCACACTTCGGCGCAGATGTACATGTAACTAAATGGGGATGTTTACAGTTCTCAGTATGACTTACCGTTTGATTGTCAAATAATATTATTAGTTTTTGTCTCGCAGTTCGTCGCTGATGTAGCCTTGCTGCTTGAAAACATGCACAGTTTTGCACAGTTGCGCTCGGCTTGACGGGATAATTCGGATCAGGGGGGAAGAGACGAGGTCTGGGACTCACAAATTGCAAGGCGGTCACACTGCGTGGTGGTCAGCGGCTAATTGCAGTATTTTCCCAAGAAGCGAACCGGTAGAGGAAATCAGAAATGCTAAAAAATTGAAAAAAAAAAAAAAAAAATATCGTGCACCTTTGTTTTTCTTGCATATCGTATTTGTTTTTCGGTACTGAAATTGCGGGGGAAACTAAAACGCAACCGCGTTAGCTTAGATCTCAACCAACAACAACGCGCTCGATCGATTTATAGGTTACATCGTTTTTGTCGGGCAAGGATAACTTGATGCTGATAAAAATTACTGGAGAAAGTGTCAAATTTATTCTAAGCAAGTATATTCAGAGAGTTATATAAATATGAGCTTACAGCTCTACATATCGTAACTGAATAAACATTCAAACTTCATAACATTTCACTTCGTTTATTACGATCAGTCAACACCTTATAAAATCCAAAGTTTAAATTCAAAACGATCCTAATAAACAAACCAAAACTACTACTGAAAGCTCTGTACCTTGAAGCGAGTTAAACTTTCCTAAGGTTTGCTGCAAAACACTGCTCGATAGCTCAACTCTTCTGCGGATTCTTATCAGTACGGAGCCATATGTTGCATATTCCAAACATCAGCCTCCACTAGTAAAGTCAGTATGCCTACAACACAACACGTCAGTGGGAACAAAATCAGGGTTTCGGAGGACAGTAAGTTAAAGTACACTTTTTTCCCCCGACTTTTTAAGGGCTCAAAACATGGTTCGAGTTATCGAGGGTAAAATTATATGGAAATGATTTAAGGGGAAACAAAAAATTACTTCGAGTTAGCGGGAGGTTCGAGTTATCTAGGGTTCGAGTCACCGAGGGTAAATTACAGTAAATATACAGGGGCACCCAACGGCAATTTTCGGAAAATATCTGTTCGGAAGACGATTTGAGATCTAGAATTTTCGGAACATTTGTTGTAAAATTTCTTGCTTGCCTGCCTCTCCTAGGATTTTCGAACATGTAAAAAATGGTATAATTACCCATTTTTAACGGATTTTTACCCTAAAAGAGGTCACCTAGAATTTTCGGGAGCCTTTTTCTGGCTGAAATTTTCGAAAAGGTCAGTTTTGATCCCTATAATTTTCGGATCACTAGACTTACAGCTAGGAAATCCGAACAGATAAAAAGTTTTTAGGGGATAAAAATATGCCTATATCTACCATTTAATACTAAAATACGTTCAACAATGCTATGTTAAGTAGTTTTGAACTATATCCTCGTTGGGTGCCCCTGAATATATGAAAGAAATCCAGGGGAAATCGATTTTGGTCCGAGCGAGCGAAGGTTCGAGTTAGCGAGAGTCAACTGTATTTTCCGACAATCTCGACCCCAGTGCTTACGTAACTTGACTCTTCCTCTTCTCTCCCTGGCGGTCATGCACAGAAGAACTCTGGGGTTGAGATTGTATTAGGTAAAATTAGCAGTGGATTTTCCCCGAAATGTTACTTTTTTTGTGAGAGTTAGCCTGAATTTCATCCGATTACTTCGAGTCGTTATTACTCCCTCAGCAACGACGTTACTGAGGGAGTAACAACGACTCGAAGTAATCGGATGAAAATCAGGCTATGTGAGAGCCGGGGGGGGCACTAGGATATTTTTTGGGTGGGTATGAGCCGCCCGGGACTCCAAATTGGCACCCCGTTCCAAATAAATTTCCCCTAAAATTGATACCCCGTTTTAGAAATGGGCCAATTTTTTATACCCCGTTCTAGAATTAGCCCTAAAACTGACAGCTGTCAACTGCTAACAGCTGTCTATGGCTAGTCCCGCTCTGTTTTGAGTTCTTTCGGTGTCGTGTTGATGTCTTGCAGAGTTAATTTTCACGTAGTACGATCAGCATTGCAGTATTCTCTTTGCAGAATTTAATGTCTAAAACTGACACCCCGTTCTCGAAATAGAAAATACGCCCGCCCTGCACGCTAAAGCACAGGGTGCAACAAGAGTACAACAGTTTGCTTGTTAACGCATTGAACCGTATTTTTAAAAGCAACCTGTCCTTGAATAATTTCGAATGGCTGCTTATTTAAAACAAAAAACTGGAGCTTTCGTGCGTTCGAAATATTATCCCCCGTTTTAGAAAACGCCTCTGAAATGGATAGCCCGTTCTAAATCAGGAGCTTCAAAATCACGACCCCGTTGGGCGGCACATACCCGTATAGGTAATGTATGGGAGTACCCCCCCCCCCCCCGGGGTGTGAGAGTAACTCTGTCAAGGTTTAGCCAGAATATCCAAAACGAGGTATCGGTGGAAAAATCTATCTTGGTTGATGTTGGTGCTTACCATTTTTTAAGCTTAACTGAAAGCTAAATGGGTCCAGGAAGGAAAATATGTATCATTCCATATGGAACGGAAAGGATCAAAGCAGTCGTCTAAGGGTTAAAGGAACACAGTCAGATATGGGACTTGTTTTGCCAGTTTGAAGTTTACCTCAACCCGAAATGTACGCGTCAGATTCATCAATCTTGCTTAGTGTTTCATTCAATCCTCGATCTTGTACTGAAAACCTCCTTTTTTAGCAAAATTTTATTCATACCATAACATTATTTTATCATATTTGGTCAAACAGAGTATCCAAAGGAACATGAAAAGAAGAGGTGGGAAGAGCAGGCGCTGGGCGGGAGAATCCCCTGCATTTACCGAAATAACGCGCACGAGAGAAATGAATCAACACATTGCAGAGCAAATAATCGTCAAATATATATTTGGAAAATTGATGGAGAGAGGTCACATATAATTGGAAAATCGAGCTTTCTCGACCTTGAACCTTCAACAATGCTTCAGATTTCGTGTCATTTCTCCGCTCCGAACGATATCTTCGAATTCGGAAGTATCTGTCGATGTGGCTTTCCCTGGTCAAGTCCATCGGTGAATTCGGAATGGCATATAAAGAATGAGTGTTCTGATATGACTGATAATTATATATTGTAAGGCAATAAAATAAGGGCTAAAATTCGTTAATTTTCTGTTAGAAATTTTGTGTTAAGTGAGAGCCTCTCATTATTCATGGGTATTTTCTCCAAGATTGACATTTTCGTGGACAACAATATCTAACATTTCTGCATATTTCAATTGCAAATAATAATAATAATAATAATAATAATAATAATAATAATAATAATAATAAATGTTATTTAGCCAAGGTTGTCTCTTCAGCATGAAAAGCTGCTATCAATTTGGGCCCTGAAAATTACAATAACTAAAAAATACATTTTATAACATAGCGCGCGTGCTTGCCCTATATAAGTCCTATTGAGCCGCTATGAACAAAATCTTTATTTATGCACGCCCGTGCGTAAATAAGATGACGTCAGCAATTTTTTCACATGGCTGCAGAGTTTCTGTCCTGTTAAGCTGCAGTGCAGTTTTCCTTCGCCTTAAGACATGGAAGAAACCAGCGACGAGCTGCCCAATTTTTCTATCGGCATTGACCTTTTACGTCCTGATCCGAGAGCGGCTGCAAAAATAAAGCCGAATTCAAAAAAACTCGCAAGTTGTGCGTTTCGCAAATCTGTCGGAAGACCGTCTGCAGCAAATTTTGGCCGAGAGACATTCACTGGGAACAGAAAAGACGGCAATTGGTCATTAACAACAATTAAAGGTAAAATTTACGTTTTTACTGTTGTTTTTAAATTTGTTATGCACTTTTGTTATCGCCGAACAATCCGACTAAATCAGGAAAATTTCTGTTGCAATAACAAGACAAATTACACAAGAAGACATAGTAATTTTTTTGCTCATAAAAACAACTGCTGGCAGGTCTTCTCAAGTAGCCGTAATGACCGGCCATTGTCGTAAATGAATGTAAAGTAGAATGACAGTCGTCTTCGCCAAAAATAGAAGTTTTCTGGATTTCGCCGAGCAAAACATAAACATCCTCTCAGCGCCGGATCCAAACCATGCTCCACGACGTGTTACGAACATGCGAGTATTTTAACTTCAGACGGTGGACTTTAAGACACTTTTGTCTTTGTTTCTACTTAGTTTCAATTAATCGTTAACGAATAAATAAGCAAATTTTCGTTCTCAGTTTTACAGAAAGAATTTTCTTTCAAACTAGGCGATTGTGGCGTGTTTGTAACCAGCCAGTAGAAGCGTTTGTTTTTCTGTGGCGCGCGTCACGAGAATTTTTCAGTTAAATAAAAAAGCAAGCATTTTTGTCAGCTATGTTATAAAAGAATTTGCTCATGCTTTTAGCTGTGCGTATATCGAGTTATTGATGCACTTGGGAAGTTTGGAGAGCACTCAAGAAGCTAGAGTTGCACTCGGCTATCGCCTCGTGCAACTCTTACGCATCTTTCGTGCTCTCCAAACTTCCCGCGTGCATCAATAACTCGATATACGCACGCTAAGCATGAACAAATTCTTAAGTTACTGCATTGTTAATAGAGGTCGCTTACAAGAGAGTTTTTAAAACAGTATTTGACAGAGGAACTGTTTACATGGAGATGGGGGACCCTAGGTAAGTGAGGTAACCCGCCTGGCCGTATAATCTTTCATTTTAATTTGATCACTTTTACATGATAGGTGGGGTGAACCGCCACATGTTACCTCACCTACCTGGGGTCCCCCACCTCAATGCAAACAGGCCCTGAGAAACAAAACGGTTACATTTACGGGGAGTGGTCGCTATGAAAGAGTTGGCTGTAGTTTAAATAATAACACAGTTTCCTTTGCAATTTTTCTTTGTTACTGCCTCCATTTTAAGATCTCAAGAGCATATTAAACGGAAGAGTACTTGCTTTGTCGAGGATTGTTTTCGCTGTCATGTTTTGGTGGAATTGAAGATCGTTCATTAGCTTTTTTTAAAATTTAGTTAGGTATTCTCGAAAAAAACATTTTCTTTGCTGTTTTCAATTGCTATCGAGCATTGCACCTTGACTAAGTTCGTTGTTTACTACAGGCGACACAACTTCCTTCTTAGAGAAAACCGCAAATAAAGAAAAAATGACCGACAAACCGACGTCAAAACTCAAGAGCACAATAATAAGATTGCGCTCAATTTGATCAATTAAATACAAAATTATAAGCGTCGGTGCACTTAACACAGTTCGGTAAAATATGGCGCCATGAACAAATGGACAATTGACACAACTGGCATTTGTCACGTGACACCAGCCATGAAGGAACAAAGTAAAAAACACGCATGCTAAGAACCCGCCTGAATGTCCGTGGAACTGATCAAAGTGGAAAATATTCTGGGCAGTGTCCGGCCTGATGGTGAAAATAAGCCAGAAAAACGTCGTGATGATTCCAACGAAAAAGACTGCTGCTATCGAATATCCTGAAGTAACTCCGCGCAGCTTTAATATTGGCAAGAAGACCTCCCGAAAGAAAAGTATCACAGATGCTCCCTCTGTCTCGCGGACCCATATCACCAAGGTAATAAGCACCAATGACGAATCGAGGATCATGAATGCCAGAGCAAATGAGAGTGGAACCATGTCTCTTAGGATCATCAAAAGCAGGACCCCATTCACGTACACAAGCCGTCCAAATATGGTCCCCAAAATGGTTCCATTTTTAGGGCTCTGGTCGCTGGATCGTGTCATAATTACGATAAGAAAGCCGAGAATAAATACCCCTAGAAGAGTAAGTCGAATATAGCCTTCAGTGCGGCCCTGGAAGTCAATACGAAATATTATCTTCCAGAGCTGAACCCAGGCGAGTAAGATGAAACCTCCAGCGCAGTAGACGATTAGTGAAGACCACATCGTGAACTTTTGTGTCATGGTCATTGGTTTAGCTCTTGGAATGGAGAACATGAATTTGAACCAGTCGCAAATCACCGACTTTAAAGCCTTCATTTTGGTCATGACACTGAAATGTAAAAAACGTTCCATTTAGATTCTCGTCTGGTTTTATAAGTTTCAAAGCAGAACTTCAAGAGGAGGGTCAGAGGGGGTCAAGGTTTAAGGGGTGATGTTGATGATGATTCCAATCGATCAAAGCCAGGTGATCTGTGACGTCATTGCGGGGGCCTGGGGAAAGAAATTTTAATGCCATATCCCATAAACCAACGCGCGCACCAATTCAATTCAATTCAATCTATTCCCGTCAGCTTTGGTTTATGGGATACGGCATTAAAATTTCTTTCCCCAGACCCCCGCAGTGACGTCACAAATTACCTGTAGATGATTACTGTTTTATCAGTGCACTTGTCATATATTTTTCAAAGCAAATGGAGTGGCACGCGCACAACACGCCTGCAGGAGCGGCTACACCTTAACACATAGGTCAGCACTCGTTAACATCTGTCGAAAGGCCCTTGGACACCTTATGAAGTTTACACAAGGTAGATTAAAGTACACATAGCATCAACCCCAACCCAGTGTAAAAGGATGAGAAAAAACGATAGTTTTGTTTTCCTCACGCTCTGCTGTCTTTTCTCGCGTGTGACTGTCTCGCCGTTCACCACTCACCTGATACACACTATCTTTGAAAAATAAATGACCCCTTGCTATGCACAGTACTTCTTATAGACCTTATATTTCTTCTTATTAGGAGGTGATTTCAGTTACTATAAAGTAAAAATTGAATGAAAATTTTTTTAAAGTCCTTTCAAAATATAGGATCGTCTTTTCTTCTTTGCAAGATTTTCACTCGTTTTTTTAAAATATTTGAGCTTTTGAATTACGCAAGTTAAAAAAAAATTGATGAGGTGAATTCTTTGAGAATGGAGGCAAATAATAAAATAAAGAATATCTGCGGGGAAAGGCGTTAAGATAATGAACTTGGCACCGAAATTGTAAAGTTGCCATGGCAACAATTTAGCTTTAGCTGCCCTCTTTCTTGCAGGAATGACATGCTCCTTAGGCAAATAGTAATATTTGGGTCAAAGCAGAAAGTGAAAAAAAACGGAGATATTTTTCTGTTTATGGTAATTGAAAAAAATTTCCTTCTCCTCTGCATTCCTGGCCCACGTTGATTGATAGCAATATTAATTGTTCTTTATTGAAAATTTGAATTAAGGTGAAGCTAAACCTTTGTGTCATATAATTCTTTGTATATATTCAATAAATACCTGAGTGTTTGACTCGGGTGAATGTTGGTTCTATAACAGCGTTTACTTCCTGCCTTTGCTTTGACGTTTATTTCCCACCGACCTAGGAACTATCGTGTCAAAGCTAAACGATTTAACAGCTTATGTCCAAAAAAGCTCAACCAGGTCGTCGATGCTTAGAGTATTTTATGCTAATTAACATAAAAGTTTGCAAAACTTGATTCTTCTTCAATTACCGATTTCAAGCGAGTTGTTTTTAAACGACTGATCATGATGAAAGAAGGTGATCATCAGGTATCAAGACCGTTAGCTTTAATTATCAAGCTGACGAGCAGACGGATTTGGTAGCTGCGTGTTGTTTATGCATCCTTTTAAGCTCTGTTTAGGTTAATTTCGAAGTGCTCGTGCTCATACATGCATGACAGTTAGTCCCGGAAAATGTTTCAAGGGAGCTGCTAGTCAAAATCTTCGGTTATAAGAGATTCTAAACTAGTCTTGTTCCAACTAAAAGCTCCCTTTATCCCGGCTTCCCGGTAGTTTAACTTCGCCGAAGCTCAAGTGTTGTAAAAAGTCGTTGAAAATGGGAAGGATTCACAGCAAATCCGCTTCGCTATAACCACTTTGAGTGGAAAAATAGAACACGATACATACCTGCCGAAGGTTCACACTGCTGTGAAAGATTTCACCGTGGAGATACATGTTACTAAATGGGGATGTTTTTACAGTTCTCAGTATGACTTACCGTTTGATTGTCTGTAGGTTCTTGTTTCACAGTGCGGGGCTATTATGGTGTTTAGTTAGCTGTTGATACAGTCGTCCTCTGAAAACATGCAGTTTAGAGGGGGGGGGGGGGGGGGGAGGGAAAAAAGAAGGGGGCATCAAGACCATTTCAGATTGGCTAGAGAAGGGGCTAAACTTTTTTTTATAAAGTAGTTTAGGGGGGTCAGCTGTTTGATCGTGAGGTATATTTAAGAGGGATCCATTGGCCAAGATTGGTAAAGCAGTTGAATAGTAGAGCACAAACAATATTTGTGAAACAGTAATGCTAAATTGTGCAATTTTATGCTAATCCTATAGGCCATTTCCGAGTTCCAAAATATCTCACTTTCAAACCGAGGCTAAGTGCGAAGCCATTGATATGAAAATGATTTTCAATTATTATGCAAATAAAACTCATTTTCACAACAAAGGTTTCGCACTTAGCCTCGTTTTGAAGGTGAGATTAATGGCCTATTGCTTTCTGTTTATTAAAAGATCACTGTTTTGTACAGTTTAGTCATTTGAATTTGACAGAATTCTGTTTGCACTCTAAACGTCATTGTTATTTCAAATTTTTACTAGTAAAGAATCCAGACCTACCTGCTCTAATATTTGGTTTGATTGAATTTTCTTTTGACAAAATGCTTGTGTCACTTAAATATCGCAAGAAAAACATGATGAAACAACATGAAAGTAGTCCTTTTATTACAACTGCAGGAAAATCATTTATACGCTGATTTTGTAATAGGATAGGTTAGTTCCAATGTTATGCAAAGTAACTAATCATCTTATGATTGGTACGTTTATTTATCAATAAGTCTTCACTCTTGACAGAGTAGTGTTACAGGCATTTTAATAATTACCTTGCAGAGGATATAAAAGGAGATATGAGGTGAGGGGGGGGGGGGGGGGGGTCATCACGTAAATACTGAATAGAGAAGGGGGTCATTTGCTATTTAAATGGTCCGCAGGGGGGGCTTACAGAAATTTTGATCTTTACAACATATTTTTCCCTCCCCTCCCCCACCCCCCTGCTCCTCTACATAAATAATGACCGGTCCCTAAGTTGAGTTGTGCTGTGGTTGTTCCTCATGATCACAAAGCGGTTAAAAGCTAACACATTTCATGGTAAAGACTATGTTTACCTCCTTGAACGTTTATGAATAGTAAACTCATTAAGCTCTTGCCTGTCCGCACCTCGTTGCCTATAATATCGGAGAAATAATATGAATAGCCATATCATGGGATTGTTTGTGCGACACCTACTTCCATTTCAAGTGCATTCTTAGTCATTTCTTCATTTGTGGATAAACCCTGATTAGATATTGGCCAATAAATGAATTAAAAATTCATTTGGTTGAGCTCAACGCTTCGCCTCATTTTGGTCAAAATTTTGACAGGTCAGCCATGCGTGAAAACTTAATTTATATACTGGAATCCCTGCAAGAGAGTTACTCCTAAACAAAGAATAGCAGTGGTGAATACTATTCCGATACCTACTTTCCACTTATAATAAAAAAGAGTCGCATAAAAATGAGTGAACATCCAGTTGTCATCAAGAGTTGTGGCCTGGTTACAAGCAGCCTTGAATTGCTAATTGTTATTCAAATTGGTCGACAGGTTGTTCAATCAAATTATCTCTCAATACGAGCGACAAAAAAAATATCACTGAAAAAAATAAAGAATGAGTGAGAAAAGCCTTTCAGTTTCATGTTCCTTCAGTAACCCGGGCTGGTGATGCTTAAAACAAAGCAACCAAGTCTTTAAACGCACTCATGAATTCACATCTACCTCCGTTTTTATGTTAAAGCATTCACAGACCTATTTGCAGTTCGGTAGCTATTTTTCTTTAGATATACTTATTCACTAGCGTTTTGTTCTTCAAATACTGGTAATTTTGTATACATCACTCAATTAGTTTTTGACTTGAGAATATTAAATCGAGAATGTTCAGTGAAAATTCATCGCTGTTTTTGGATGTGGGATGCTATGACTCCCATTTTCTGCGATGAATATTCTGCGGCAGAAAACATGTTTACCTTTTCTACGTCCATCAATGAAAATGTGTTGCTTTGCATTTGGGAATTTCTCTTTCAAACTTCTTGGGCTTCCGAATAGTGAAGTGTAATAATAGTCGGAAATCACTTCGCTCCGTTTGTTTGTCATTTCGTCATTACACGCTCCAATTATTGAATCAAAAAGCAACAATTTATTTGTTTTGAACACTAGCTTCTTTGAACGAGAACGAAACGAATAGAGCAGACAATCATTACATAGCAGGAAATAATTTCCAGGATTATTCACCCTCTTATTCCCAGAAGTGATTGGTATGTAACTTCTCCTTGAGAATATCCAATACATTGTTTAACAGATGGGTAGAATACGCAAATTTATCAGACAGAGGAACCGATTCTATATTGATATAGCCTAAAGTTTTCTTATTTAACATTCAATAAAATGAATAGCAGTCACAAAGGAGAAATATTAACCAAATGCTGGTAGTTAAAGGATGAAAAAAGCACTAATGATGAAGCAATGAGAAAGGCGGTGAGTGCATCAATGAGCGGATTATTCTTCCAGTCTGAGTTCGAATTTAGGCTCAAACTTCACCGAGTTTGAGTTCGATGTCGAATCGCTAGTTTCAGTTCAAGTTCGAGTTCCTCCAAGGTCGATCGAGTTTCACAGAATGTTGAGTTTGAGTTCGCGCTCCGGAGAGCTTGCTAGCAACTAGGATACTTCTGAGCGTAACACCGGAACGCACAAATTTTAAAGCGCTTAAAGCGTTTTTAGGTTTAAACAAACGTTAACTGAATATTGCATCGAGAAATGAACTTGGTTTTCAAGTTTTGGATTCACCTTGAAAATCACCCCCCTGACAGCATCGCTAAACTCTGCTTAAACATATCGGATAAAATGGCCGAAGAAAATAAATCAGGTCTAATAAATAAAATCAATCTTCTGTGTACACAACTTAATATTGATAAACAATCAGTTAACTTTAAAAACCCTTCTACTTTCCTGTCCAAAGCTGAAAAGAATTTGTCAAAACATCTTAAAAACCACCAGCTAAATTTGATAAGAACAAATAAAAAGCTCAAATTGTACTCCATGTTTAAAAATGAAACAAATTACTCTAAATTCATCAATCACATCCAGAATCCTGAAAATAGGCCTATAGCTTCCAAATTTAATTATTTGGGATAGGAAATAATAATTTAAAAATAGAAACTGGAAGATTTACAATCCCCAAAACTTCTGAAGACCTTAGAATCTGTGATCACTGCAACCTAACCTCGGTTGAAAATAAACTGCACATATTATTTCACTGTGACCTATATAATGATTTGAGAAAGACTCTTTCTATTAAAATCAACGACCGAAATACATTATTTACAAATTACAATATCCATGATAAAGTCTGTTTTCTTTTTAACAATACTGATTCACATAGCAGGCTAACTGCTAATTTCGTCTTTCAGGCATGAAAGACGAAAGAAACATAATTAATTCTACCATTCCATTATATCTTCATTTCCTTAAATTTAGCTGTTTATTGGTAACACCTGTACAAAATAGTAATGCTGAATAACCTGGTTGTTGTTGTTGTAACCCCTGTTATCCTTTGTAACCCCCTGTAATTCTTTGTAACCCCCTGTAATCCCTTGTAGCCCCCTGTAACCCCTTCTACCCCCTTGTAACCCCCTGTAATCCCTTGTAACCCCTAGTAACCCCTTCTAACCCCCCGTATGGTAACTTGGTATGGTATGGAACTATATTTATACACGGGGATGTTAATTGCCACCTCCAGAGGTAAGCTGTTCCATAACACACTCACGCTATAACAGTGGAACAGTGAGATTGTATTCATTCTCTCAAAGTTTAAAACTAGTCAAACCGCAGCGACTAACAAAAGTCAGATATTCTGGAACTTTGCTATTTCCAATGGTATCCATCATTATCAGTTTACTAACTACTATAACCCCTTTTAACCCCCTATAATTCCTTGTAACCCCCTTTAATCCCCTGTAACCTCCTGTAATCCCTTGTAACCCCCAGTAACCACCTGAAACCCCTTCTAACCCACTGTAATCACCCACTACGAGGTTGTGGAACAGTGACAATGTATTCATTCTCTGTAAGTTTATAACTAGTTAACCCGCAGCGACTTATAAAAGTCAGATATTCTGGAGCTTTGTTATTTACAATGCTATGCACCATTATTACTTCACTAACTACTGTAGCCCCCTGTAATACCATATAATTCCTTGTAACCCCCTGTAACCCCTTGTAATCCCTTGTAACCCGCCATGACCCCTTGTAACCCATTGTAACCCCCTGTAACCCACTCTAATCCTTTGTAACCCCCTGTAACCCATTTTAACCCCCTGTAACCCTCTGCAACCTCTTGTAATCCCCCGTAATCCCTTCTAACCCCTTGTAATCCACTGTAATCCCTTATAACCCCCTGTAACCGCTTGTAACCCCCTGTAACCTCTTGTAACCCCCTGTAATACCTTGTAACCCACTGTAATCTCTTGTAACCCCCTGCAATCCCTTGTAAACCCTTGTAACCCACTGTAATCTCTTGTACCCCCTGTAACCCACTGTAGTTCTTTGTGACCCCCTGGAACCCCTCGTGACCCCTTGTAATCTCCTGTAACCCCCTGTAACCCTCTGCAACCTCTTCTAACCCCCTGTAATCCCTTGTAACCCACTGTAATCCGTGGTAACCCTCTGTAACCCCTTGTAATCTCCTGTAACCACCTGTAACCCTCTGTAACCCCTTGTAACCCCCTGTAATCCCTTGTAAGCCCCAATAAACCCTTGTAACCCCCTGTAATTTCTTGTAACCCCCTGTAATCTCCTGTAACCCCTTGTAACTCCCTGTAACCTCTTGTAACCCCCTGTAATCCCTTGTAACCCCCTGTAATCCCTTGTAACCCCCTGTAACCCCGTCTAACCCACTGTAACCCGTTGTAACCCCCGCTAATCCCTTGTAACCCCTTGTAACTTCCTGTAACCCCTTGCAGCCCTCTGTGACCCCTTGTAACGCCCTGTAATTTCTTGTAACCCCTTGTAACCCCCTGTAACCCCTTCTACCTCCCTGTAACCCCTTGTAACCTGATGTAACCCACTTTAACCCCTTGTAACCCCCTGTAACCCACTGTAATTCCTTGTAACCCCCTGTAACCCCTTGTAACTACCTGCAACCCCTCGTATTCCCTTATAACCATCTCTAACTCCCTGTAATCCCTTGTAACCCCGTGTACCCCCCCGTATCCCCTTGTAACCACCTCTAAGCCCTTGTAACCCCCTGTAATTTAAATTATTGTGAAATGATTTAAATTAGCCATGTTATTTTTTACACGCGGCATCCTTGAAAAGCAGGTGTTTTTTGTTTTCATCATTATTTTAGTTATCTTAGATTCTAGTTTAGTTAGGTAGTTAGTTTTCTACACTTGAATGTAAATGTACCTGAAGGAAATACCGTGTATAAATAAAGTTCCCATACCATACCATAACCCCCTGTAACCCGTTTTAACTCCCTGCAACCCTTTGTAACCCCCTTTAAGCCCTTGTAATCCTCTGTAATCCATTGTAACCATTTCGAACCCTTTGTAATCCCATGCAACCCCCTGTAATCCCTTGTAACCCCTTAGCCTCCTGTAACTAGCTGTAACCCCAGTAACCCGTTGTACCCCCCTGTAATCCCTTGTAACCCCTTAGCCTCCTGTAACTAGCTGTAACCCCAGTAACCTGTTGTACCCCCCTGTAATCCCTTGTAACCCCTTAGCCTCCTGTAACTAGCTGTAACCCCAGTAACCCGTTGTACCCCCCTGTAATCCCTTGTAACCCCTTAGCCTCCTGTAACTAGCTGTAACCCCAGTAACCCGTTGTACCCCCCTGTAATCCCTTGTAACCCCTTAGCCTCCTGTAACTAGCTGTAACCCCAGTAACCTGTTGTACCCCCCTGTAATCCCTTGTAACCCCTTAGCCTCCTGTAACTAGCTGTAACCCCAGTAACCTGTTGTACCCCCCTGTAATCCCTTGTAACCCCTTAGCCTCCTGTAACTAGCTGTAACCCCAGTAACCCGTTGTACCCCCCTGTAATCCCTTGTAACCCCTTAGCCTCCTGTAACTAGCTGTAACCCCAGTAACCCGTTGTACCCCCCTGTAATCCCTCGTAACCCCTTAGCCTCCTGTAACTAGCTGTAACCCCAGTAACCCGTTGTACCCCCCTGTAATCCCTCGTAACCCCTTAGCCTCCTGTAACTAGCTGTAACCCCAGTAACCTGTTGTACCCCCCTGTAATCCCTCGTAACCCCTTAGCCTCCTGTAACTAGCTGTAACCCCAGTAACCCGTTGTACCCCCCTGTAATCCCTCGTAACCCCTTAGCCTCCTGTAACTAGCTGTAACCCCAGTAACCCGTTGTACCCCCCTGTAATCCCTCGTAACCCCTTAGCCTCCTGTAACTAGCTGTAACCCCAGTAACCCGTTGTACCCCCCTGTAATCCCTTGTAACCCCTTAGCCTCCTGTAACTAGCTGTAACCCCAGTAACCCGTTGTACCCCCCTGTAATCCCTTGTAACCCCTTAGCCTCCTGTAACTAGCTGTAACCCCAGTAACCCGTTGTACCCCCCTGTAATCCCTTGTAACCCCTTAGCCTCCTGTAACTAGCTGTAACCCCAGTAACCCGTTGTACCCCCCTGTAATCCCTTGTAACCCCTTAGCCTCCTGTAACTAGCTGTAACCCCAGTAACCCGTTGTACCCCCCTGTAATCCCTTGTAACCCCTTAGCCTCCTGTAACTAGCTGTAACCCCAGTAACCCGTTGTACCCCCCTGTAATCCCTTGTAACCCCTTAGCCTCCTGTAACTAGCTGTAACCCCAGTAACCTGTTGTACCCCCCCGGAACCCCTCAGCCTCCTGTAACCCCTTGTAACCGCCTGGAAACCCCTGGAACCCTTTTTGTATGAGAATAGATAATTCCTTTTTCAACTACGGCTTCGAACCTAGCCTTGCTTTGAAACAGACTCTTGGGGCGACACAGAAATTGCCTACTTCGTACCTCGAGCCTTCGTCCCATACTTTACATGTTCAGGCTTGAGCGACCGCTGGCCAGCGAGGCGGAGATGCTGTGTAGGAGGGTGAATGCCATTCTCTCCTTTCTGAAAGAGGACCACACTTTAAGTTCTAGTTCAAGTGCGACTCGTTTTTGGTAAGCCTAGATTTTGAGTTAGGGGGCTACAGCAAGACTCTGCGACTAAGAACCTGGATTTTAACAACCTGTTAGGCTAAAATTTACCAGTTAAGCCCCCTCTGTACAACAACCTGTGCAGCCTAACATTTAAAATGTAATAATTGAATGTTTATATTGCGTATTTTCTATAAAAATAATGCGCATTACAAACATTACAATAAATGCAAAAATAAGAACCAGTTTACAGCCCTACTATGGAATCAAAGATATAAAACTACAGTATTTACAATTTGCTATAAGTAATTTGCAGAAAAATATATTAAAAAATCTAAATACAAACTAATTGTACTAACAAAATGCCTCGCTGATAAAAATGTCTTAAATTTCTGCTTAAAATCACTTTTGGTTCAAGCAGATCTAAAGCTTACGGGAAGACTGTTCCAAAGCCGTGGCGCTGTTGCCATGAAGGTTCGGTCTCCCATGGTAACTTTTGTGAAACGCTTTGGGATGCTCAGGAGAATTCCCTTGTTATTTCGCCGTAAATCATAAGGCGAGGGCGGTAAAACAGAAATTAAATCAATGAAATATTTAGGAGCTGAGCCTTGGAATACTTGAAAGCTGATCAAAAGAATGTTGCTACGTAGGCGGATAGACAACCAGTGAAGCTGTTGAAGGAGCGGCGTAATATGATAGTGTTTACGTGCGCAGAAGATCAATCGCGCCCTGGAATTCATGATACGTTGGAGTCTTTGCATGTGATGGTCGGGAACTCCATAAAGGAGACTGTTGCAATAGTCTAACCTACTGGTTATAAATGCATGAATCAGTTTCTCAGTACATTCACTAGTAAGGCATTTCCGTATGTGTCGGATATTATACAGGTAAAAGAATGCACTACCACAGGTCTTTGTTATATGCGTTGCTATATCCATGTGCGAGTCGAACCAGGAGCCCAGAATTTTTGCCAAGTATGCGGGAATTACAATCATTAATCATTCATGAACGAACGTCAGTGATGCATCTCTCCATAGCATCTAGCGCCTCAGCTTCACCCGTACTCTCCAATGGGCGAAATGACAAGTATAATTGAGTATCATCTGCGTACGAGTGTGCAGACGGCAGGTGAGATTTAATAATACTGAAAAGTTTGATTGCATAGAAAGTAAAAAAGCAGATAACCAAGGCATGAACCCTGAGGCACCCCACATTCTCGGCCAAACTTTTTGGACAGAGCACCATTAAAACTTGTTGCGATCGACCGCTCAGATAGGATCGAAACCATTGAAGAGCTGACCCACGTGGGCCGAGCAGTGACTGAATCTATGAATAAGAATGTCATGGTCCACAGTATCAAAGGCGGCGCTGAGGTTCAAAAGAACTAGGTGTGTCACATAGGTCATATCCATATTCATGACAATAGATCGTTTTCACTGTCACGCAACAAAAAAAAAATAAATTGGAAACCGTCCAGTGGAAGAAGCCAAGAAAACAAAATGTTATAAAAGACTCATATATAAACAATTTGTCCAAGTCACAGGTCATTGTGGTCCACAGTTTCTGAGTTATTTGCCGAAACGTTTCACACACCTTTGTAGAGCTTTGTATGGAGACGCCATATTGATGCTCCTCTTTGGTGCACCAATATGGCCGCCGGAAATCAACAAAAACATCTGGAGTTCACTTTTTCTATAAAAGCGCTTTCTTTTTTCACTCTAGAACTAGCATACGCACGCATAAACATATCCTCTAATACTTGAAATAGTTGTAGGCGAGACAGCATTCATATTTTGGTGTCACGCACTGTGAAAACTCGGAAGTTCAAATTGCTGTATTTTCGAAATGAAACATGCTGCGGAAATCGAAACCCGTACAAAGATTTACTTTTTGTTTATCTTTAACCTAGAGCAAGTAAGAATTCGTAAAACCTCGCTATTTTGACTTTACAATTTGATGACGTCACAGTGAAAACCATCTATATCGTTCTTGACTTTCAGTAACGCCGTCTCAGTGGAGTGATGCTCACGATACGCACAGTGCATTTTCGGGAACAAGCCATTGGTCAGCATGTGGGTCTGTAACTGGATAGCAACCGCTTTCTCTGTAAGCTTAGAAGTAAACTGAAAGCTGCTTATTGGGCGGAAGTTCTTGTTTACCAGTTTGAGTCCAGGTTTCTTAAGCAATGGATGCACCAAGGCATTTTTCTACTCATCAGCGAACCGACCAGTTTTTAGTGATAAGTCCATCATGTTTGTGATGACGGGGAGTAGATGGTGCAGATGTATGAATAGTATAGAAGATGGAAGTGGATCAAGGTCACACGATTTCTTACAGGGTAGTGCTAAATTCTTTACATCCTCCTCAGTGAGTAGCGCGAATTCAGAGAAAGAAAGGTCAGTGCATTTCCAAGGTGGTAGTATAATCAGATTCTTGGGCAGTACTGGGAGGGGACTGGGTGCTGGCCGCCAGTTTGGGTCTTATTGCAGTGATCTTATGAACAAAGTAGTTCCCCATATCGTTGGCAGCTCAACAGCATTCGTGTGAGGCAAGAGAGTTTTATCAGCCTGAATATTCAATAGACGCTTGCTCTCCTGAAACAGGTTCTTATTTTCTAAAATAAGATTCTATGAAAAAATTATATACGGTTGGGCAAAGAATATAAGTCAACATTCAGTATCTTCTTTGGAGACATGGGTGCCATATCGAACTGCCATGTTATGGTATGTAGGTTATATATGAGGAATGAGCTGAATCACTGAATACTCTTGGCTATATTGTTTTTTTTCCTTCAGAAAATAAGAACCTAAATAGGCTAAACTTGGGTTCACTACCATTTATATAAGAACCTGCTTAGGCTAACTTGGAAAAATCCAGGTTCTCAGTCGCGGGGTTTTACTGTATCTTGGCTGTCACCATTTTAATTAGATGATGTTAAGTGTCCTAATCAACGCCATACCATAAAGATAACATGCACATATACAAAGCGACGTAGGAATTACTACATAATGACATGAGGAAGAACTGATCTTTTCTTTATGTTGTCGCGGAAACATTGTTTTGTCCAAACTGGTGTGAACAATTACAGAAAGAACAAGTCAGAGCGGTGCAAAAACTTCTGAACCAAGTAATTAACTAGCAGAACATTAAACACTAAACTATTCAGTACTTTCTGTCTTGACGAAGCCCTCAAGGTAGCATTTACTATAGCCGCTACTCGCTACTTTGTCTATCATATTTTGGAACGCTAAAGCCTTAAATGACAGCGAACACTTCAAGAAGGGTAGACGATTGTGTCCGCCTTCTTACAAATATTGACTGTGATAGAAACATAAAGCCTCGGTTACCCTTGTTAATACACTTGAGAATTCAAGTCTTTTTTATGCACCATATTCTAAGGAAATAGACAACCGAGAACGCTCCATTATACTTTTCCAACAAAAAAGTTAGCATGGTTATTATTATTGAAGGAGATTACGCCATCTCCTGACAGCAAAGTGATAAAACTTCTAACATTTGATAACTTGTTTTCGCCACTTGCACATTCTCGACGTTTTTGTAAGTCTCGTAGTAGAATGACAAAAGCTATTGCGTTTTCCCGCTGAAATGACGCTGGGGCGATCGAGCACTACTTAGCACTAAGGGAAATCTTGTTCTCGTAGTATTCCTTGTTTTGGAATCTTAAGGTCTCTGCTGCGTACGTGATCAAAACATTCCGGCACTCAAACCTAAAATGGATATTTCCATACTTCGGGATCCTCACAGTATATCAAGCGTTTGTACTAGTCTTGTGGTCTAGACAAAGTCAATTTTAGTAACTGAAATATATATAAACAAGCAACACAACAATATAGGACGAAAGGAATGCTGTTTTACAGCCAGGTAGTGTTTTGCTAGGTAATACGTTTGTCAAGGCGTACACGCGGAAAAATTTCCCGCTACCAGAGGCCTCTTTTCCCTGGTATTCGAGGCTCTGTTAGCATGGAAGCCTAAAAACAGATTAAAGCAAGCCCAAGAAGCTGTGCTGCACATGACGAATAGTGTTCGGCCCAAGCAGGTAAGATCATCTAATCAATGTGTTAAGCAAACATTAATAGTATTACTGTTCGTTGTTTTGCACTAAGGTCTAGACAATGGTAATTTTAATTGAAATATCCACAAACAACTGACAAACAACTAAGATATTGCAAGACATTACACGGGGCCAACCACAGAAACTTCCACCCCCAAAGCTGTTCCCGGCTCTTGACCTAGAACTTCATCCAAAAAGTACTTTGCTTTTTCCCGTGAAGAAAGTGAATTCTATTCATCCCACACTAGTGTTTTTATATTGCCTTTGGGCGGAGAGCATGCAAAAGACGGTGTTTATTTGCAAAATGCATTGCCCCAAAAATAACAGCCTGACCCGGAACTTTGCTTTATATGAAGGTTAAGTTTTAAGAGTTGTTTTGTAGTAGTAGAGCTTCAGGGGCTATAGAGACGTAAGTTTTAAAAGTTTAATTATTATAATGTGAGGAAGTCAGGGACTTCTTCATAATCCGTGGACGACACTGCTTTGATGTTGAAAAGATGCCTTACTAAAGTAATATAACTAGCTAAGTTTATCACCCAAATAAAAGCACTGAAAACAATCAAAACTTAAAGGCCCATGTTCACCCAAACGGCTTTGCGCGCTTGTGTTTTTGTTTTGAAACGATTCTTTTGTCAAATGCAGTGTTTTGATTGGCTTCCACTTTTGAGGAGCGTTGCCTGATCATACTAAAAACGACTGCGAGGGAGATTCGCTTTTTTGAAGCTTGACCGAAGCTTAACAGAGACAGTATCAAAGAGGCCCGTAAGACTTTAATTCTTTTCCAAATGGAGGAAGATATATCGCCGACTTCGGTAAATGTCACCGGAGAAAGCAGTTCAAAATTTAAACTGGTAGAGAATGCGTATGCATGCTTTGTCGAGTCCGATGAACGCAATAAAGGTCATAAAATTACGAAATGTCTAAGGACCAGCTGAGATTTTCCTGAAGCCCGTTTCGACTGTGAAATGTTTTGATTCCTCAATCTATTATTTTGTGTTAATTCTTAGGAGGCTTAGGTATGTGTTCTCGAAAGAATAAGCGAGTTGTGTTTGCAAAGCGTCGAATCAGCACTGCTTACAGTCTTGTCGCTGTATAATAATCGCTGTGTTACAGTTTCTTTAGGTTTGGCTAAGGACTGGTTTGCTAATAATAGTTCTACTTTAGAGCGATACGGCAGACGATCAGTTTACTTTAAGGATATCACTCGCTTCATAGGTTAAATTAAATAAAGCATTGTTCATGTTAGATTGACTCGCTTGTATTGCTTTCAACTGATTTCAACGGGACCTTTGTTTACAATTGAACATCAGCATTCGATGTTGAAGGAACTCGGCAAACACACTGTCTGTAGAATTTGCAGCCAAGAGCTTCTTTCCCATCTCTCCATAGATTAAAAAAACGGATCCATGGAGACGAATGTACTTCGGCGACTCCAGTCGGTACGATCTTCCAACTGTACGTTTCGATGGCGCCGCCATCGAAAGTACTGCAGTGAAACAAACACTAACAGAAACAAAAAGGCTCGATACTAGACCAAAATATCCAGAACGATGCAAAGAAAAATACCAAAAGCACCTGTTTAGACTTTCTTTTAAACCAGATTTTGCGAACTGTGGAAGATTAACAAGGATTGACTCTACACACTGAAGGAAGTGATTTTCAACTACGCGAAATGTTTTTTTCTTGAGTACAGGGCGCGCAATGCATCTAGGGTGAACATGGGCCTTTAATTCTTGAATGTTATGTCTTTCTCCAGCGGACATTAAAATCGGGCTCTCGCGCGTCAACGAATTTAACTGGATACGTCCAGGAACTTTACTTTTATATGAGAAGTGTATAATGTAATTAGATTTTCATATACAAAATTTTGGTGTACGTGATCCATACATAAGGTAATTTAGGGATTGCTCACGGAGGGGTATACTGAACAAGTTTTATACGGGCAGGTTCCGTCCATAGGTCCAACTTTTATCCTTTTATATTATACCATTTTTGACAGAAAAGATTCCTCTTTCGTTTACCTTCTGTAGACAAATGGTATCCCTTTCACGAACTTAGTTTACGACTTTGCATCCCTCTTAACTATTGTGAATATGAATAAATAACAAAATCAGAAAGTTTTCTAAACTTTTTTCACAGCCATAAAATGCATCTGTTAGCCCTTTTGGGCTTTTTTACCGACCGAAATGACAGATTTTCCTACCCTTTCATATACTTCAAGTAGCAAAATCCCTACCCTTTCATATACCTGAAGCCTGAAAATGGTACCCCTTTCGGACGGAGCCTCCCCCGTATAGGTCATTATTAGGAAGTATTCCCACGGGGGAGATTGTCCCATTCTGAGCTACGCCAAACCAAGCATGAAAAATTCAATCAATTCTATTCCTGAATCATCCTAAGGCGGTCGGCATTCAAAAGTTCTTGTTATAATTCTTTAGTGTGCTTTAAAACAGATCAGTGTCAGTAAGAACAGAGCAACATTAACCATTGAAAAAAACAAACGGTTTTTTGTGCTGAGTCAAACAGTTAATCCTTTTAGTCCCACAGTGTGTGTAAAAGCTTGAATAGACTTTACGAGATCAATATTGAAGGTCTCTGCTGTTCGTAACTGGATTGCAGGGTTCGTGCAACTCATCACAAACCTTAAAGGTCATGAAATTTAGGAATATCATTTCCCCGGCCTGAAAAATCGTGTAATTTAATTGTCGACCATCGATAGTCAAATGCTCCCACGCAGACGTTCTTAGTTCGTGGCAGGCAAAAAAACACAACCTAAGGTCTTAGAAAACTAAAAAAAGTTTTAAAAAAGTCACGGAATGTCATAAAATTTCAAAAGCTCAAAAGAGCACAAAACCTTTGATTTGGGTAACTAAGTTAGCAAAAGTCAATTGAGAGACTTAGGTAACTGGGGTGACTAGGGTCCCTTAGGTGACTTGGGTCACCAGGGTGACTAAGGCGACATGGGTGACAAGGATGACTTGAGTGACTTGGATGACTAGGGAGGTTAGGGTTACTTGGGTGACTAGGGTGACTTTGGTGACTAGCGTTACTTGGGTGACTTGGGTGACTAGAACGACTAGGGTGACTTGGGTAACAAGAGTGACTAGGGTGAGTGGGTGAATAGGGTAATTTAGGTGACTTGGGTGACAAGGGTGACTAAGGTGACTAGGAGGGTGTTTACATGAGAAAACTTGCACCGGAGCGAGTTTCATACCGACATGAATTTCTGATTTCGTATTGCTTTTACACGATGACTAAGTCATTTCACATCTCATTATTTGAAGGTACACTTCATGTTGGTAAAATACACGTGTGATTCATAATCGTGAACATTACGCATGCGCTATCCGTACCAGTCTACCGGCAGACCGATTTCACACCAAAACGGGTGGTCTTTTAGTGTTTACATGATACCGTTGGGAGATTTCGTACCGGAGTGAAATTCTCGACCCGGTACAAAAAGCGGGGTGAACTCACGCCGGGGGAACTCACGCCAACATAAAAATTTGTGGTGGTATCATGTAAACAAATATAGAGCCATGAAAGGGAACCGGAGTGAACTCTCTCCGGGGCGAAAGTCGCCCCAGTGTTATGTAAACACCCCTTAGGGTGACTTGGGTAACTAAGGTGACTAGGGTGACTTGGATGACAAGGGTGACTTGGATGACAAGGGTGACTTGGCTGACTAGGGTGATTTGGCTGACTTGGGTGATTTGGCTGACTTGGGTGACTAGGGTGAATTGGGTGACAAGGGTGACTTGGGTAACTAGGGAGGCTAGAGTGACTAGGGTGACTTGGGTCTCTAGGGTGAGTTGGGTGATTAGGGTGATTTGGGTTACTTGGGTGACTAGAGGTGACTTGAGTAACTAGGGCGATTTGGCTGGCTTGAGTGGCTAGGGTGACTTGGGTGGCTAGGGCAACTTGGGTAACTAGAGTGACAAGGGTGACTAGGATGACTACGGTGACTTGGGTGACTAGGAAGACAAGGGTGACTTGGGTGACTTGGAAGACTAGGGTGACTTGGGTGCCTTGGATGAATTGGGTGAATAGGGTGATCTGGGTGACTTGTGTGACTAGAGTGACTTGGGTGACTAGGGTGACTTGGGTAACTAGGGTGAGTTGGGTGATTAGGGTGACTTGGGTGTCTAGAGGTGACTTGAGTGACTAGGGTGATTTGGCTGACTCTAGGATGACATGGGTGACTAGGATGACGAGGGTGACTTGAGTGGCTAGGGTGACTTGGGTGACAATGGTGACTTGGGTGACTTGAGTGACTTGGTTGACTTGGGTGACTAGGGTGACTAGAGTGACTTGGGTGACTAGGGTGACTAGGGTGACTTGGGCGACTAGGGTCACTTGGGTGACTAGAGTGACTAGGATGACTTGGGTGACAAAGGTGACTTGGGTGACTCGAGTGACTTGGCTGACTTGGGTGACTAGGGCGACTAGGGTGACTAGAGTGACTAGGATGATTTGGGTGACAATGGTGACTTGGGTGACTAAAGTGACTTGGTTGACTTGGGTGACTAGGATGACTAGGGTGACTAGAGTGACTAGAATGACTTGGGTGACAATGGTGACTTGGGTGACTAGGATGACTAGGATGGCTTGGGTGACAAAGGCAACTAGGGTGACTTGGGTGACTAGGATGAGTTGGGTGACTTGGGTGACTAGGGTGACCAGGGTGACGAAGGTGACCAGAGTGACGAGGATGACTTGGGTGACTAGCTTGACTTGGGTGACTTGCGTGATTTGGGTGACTAGCGTGACTTTGGTGACTAGGGTGACTAGAGTGACGAGGCCGACTTGGGTGACTAGCGTGACTTGCGTGATTTGGGTTACTAGGGTGACCTCGCGACTAGGATGACTTGGGTGACTTAAGTGTTTAGTCTGACCTTGGCGGCTAGGGTGACTAGGGTGATTTGGGTGACTAGGGTGACTTCGGTGGCTAGGGTTACTAGGGTGACTGACTAGGGTGACTAGGGTGACTTGGGTGACTACGGTTGACTTGGGTGACGAGGGTTACTTTGGTGATTAGGGTGATTTGGGTGGCTAGGGTGACTAGGGTGACTAGGATGTCTTGGGTGCTTAGGGTGACTGGTTTTCTAGGTGGACTAGGGTGACCTTGATGACTAGGGTGAGTATGGTGACTTGTGTGACTAGGGTGCCTAGGATGACTTGGGTGACTTAAGTGAAGCACCACCTAATCGGTAGTTGAAAGAAGTTTAAAGAAATAGATGGTATTTTTTACTTTGGCCAAGTGGTAATAAAAAAAATAGAGAGATTAAGATTCACGTTTACTGTAAACGGCAAACGTCAGACTCAAGTTGAGTGTTCTCTCTGAATAGAAAATAAGCAGATAAGAATGGACCCGAACGATTCCTATGGTTAAAACTGCTCAGGCATGGGTCCCCAATGATTCAGTAAAAAAGTGATGGGGGGTGGTCTATCTCTGAGCACGTAAGCAGTAGAAAGATGAGACTTTGCCAGATACATACATGTGTGGTTTCTGTCAATTAGGTGATGTTCAATTATGCAAATGTTGTCACGTGACTCCACACGGCCAGAAAACAATAAAAAGTCTTTAAACAAAAATGGCAACACTTTTTGTTGTGAGTTATTAAACCGGGCTGGTTTAGGACAATGTGTAAAGCAAGCATCTACAAGACTGTGCTTGGCCTTTTCTGAATTTTTTACTGTTTTAGAAAATAAACGGCTTTTTCAACTAGACCCAGTCCCCCAAAGCAATTGTATCCCATCTTAACGCCTTCGATTTCAAATATCTAAAAAAGGCCAAGAACAGAAGTGATACATTAAACGGCATTAACATTATACAACCGGTAAAATAATTGAAGACACACGAAAAAGTGTTGCCGTTTAAAGAACAAACTTTTTCAGCCGATGGAGGTCACGTGACCTAATTTGCATAATTTTAAAGCACAAAATTGACACAAACTAAAAATGTGGTTAGTTAGCTGGTGAAGTTTTATGTCTCTTTACCTAAAGCTCTTAGATATAGACCACTCCCTCATTTTTGAAGAGAGCAAATTAAGGCAAGTGGAGGCCCATGCCTTAATTTACCTGAGCTGGCATAAAACTACCTATTTTTGTGTAGAAGCAATAAAGAATAAACGGAAAATAAGGGGAAAACTTGGTCACGTGGTACAAATTTACGTCTGCTGTTTGGCGTAAACGTGAATCTTAATCTCTCTAATAATAAAAATTTCCTTAATCGGCTATTTTGATTTGCCTTATAGCTCTATTTCCAAGCGAGCCTATTTACGAAGCCATTCATATGTAACTGATTTTTTATTCCTACGAAAATGAAACTCATTGCTACAAGAAAGGATTTGCACTCAAAGTGAGGGGTTTTGGAAGTAGGAAATGGCCTATTTAATTACGGTTAAAGCTTGAATAGCTTGTTGGCGGTTTAGAATGTTAATTACAATTATGATTTTCACGGTACGTAAAATCCTTAAAATGCTTATAAAAACCAATTTATTTTTTATCTAGCTTGCGTTTACCAGAATTATGAAGACTAAAAATGACGTTAATAGTATAGGCCATTTACAGGTGCAGGAAAGGCAACAGAGAAGCAATGGTAACGAGGTTGCGTTAGCTATGTTCTTTTTGGTAGACCTGGAGAAATGGTGGAGAAGTTTACACCTTTTCGAAAGAAGAAAAAGCCGAACTTTTGCCTAAAAAAATCGCAAGAACGGAAAAAGTATACAACTCGACGCAAGACAAGAGTATCTGCTGGAGTATGTTTCAAGCTGAAGTACTAGACTAAACATCCTTTAATCTCCTGGTTTTTTCCAGGAACAGACATATGAAAATGGGATGGAGGTGAGCAGGAGGTAGCCCGTTAGACAAAAAAGATATCAACAGCTTCACAGAAGCCTTCTTTTTCACGAAAGACTGATCTTATATTTTATTCATGTAGGGAAGTAAGTTTAGAAGGCAAAACGAAGAAACAGAAAGAGAGTACAAATGATGTAAAAGAATAAAATCTTCGAAATGACTTCAATGATTATAAGTTATGGTGCACCATTATTTTTGCGTGGCGCAACCCGACGAGAATAAACTGTTTTTCTCTTCTTTTTAGCAACAGTTAACTACTTAAGCTGATTATTAACTTTACTCTAATTATTAAGAAATCAGAAAGACTTGTGACGTCATTTATAATGGTGGCCATTTTGATATGTTGGACTGATTTCACTAAAAATTTATTTTTATTTAAGTAATTTTAAGTTCAACATTCTCGAGCTTGAGTTTCAAAAATCTTAATTATACATTTTGCTAATGCGGTTGCTGTCTTATGTTTCGTACTCAAACAAGTTTGAAAAACGCCCTTGGTATGTCTTAGAAAAGTAAGCCAGTAAACACACCAAATTTGCCAAAGTTCGTCTTAATGATACATCAATATCTACTGCAGAGAAAAGGCCCTTGCTTGAGTTCCTTTTGAAAAAGTTAAACAAAATAAAAATTACGCAAGAGCTATAACCCACTTGCACATCTCCCGTAATGCGCCTTTAAAATTTCCCCCCAAAATTTTGCATAAGCATTGTTTTCAATTTCTCTTGGGACGGCTGTAATACCCAGGAAAAATGAAAAACAAAGACTACAAAGGTTATGCAATTTTTTTTTGGGGGGGGGGGCGGCAAATAAGGTGCATCATGTTGTAATAGTATTAACTGCGATTTGTTAAGTTACTGGATTAAAATAATAACAATGTAAATTCCTTGAATGATGACTTAACCTTGAATGAAAGGTCAGCACTCGTTAACATCCGTCGAAAGGCCCTTGGACACCTTATGAAGTTTACACAAGGTAGATTAAAGTAACCTAACCAGTTTCGAAACAGTGCTTAACCCTAATCAGTAAAGGAAGTGCTTGACCCTAATCAGTAAAGGTAGTGCTTAACCCTAATATGTAAAACGCAGTGCTTAATAACCGGCTAATAAAAAACGATAAGGAATACTACGTTGTGTAAACTTCATAACGTGTCCAAGGGCCTTTCGACAGATGTTAAAAAGTGCTGACCTGAAAGAAAAATCAAAGTACAAACATGATCCTATTTCCTAATAAAGTGAAAACATATAAGCAAAGTAGTAATGTAAAAATTGTCAAAGAAAAGACAGGGAATTCGGCCAGAGGATTCTCCTCGATCCAATTTATCATTATTACTTTTGCTGGAACAAGTATTTATATAGTATCAACTGACCCCTACAAAGGATACAGATATTATTTTCTGCATCTATGTTATTGTACGTGTTATTATTAACGACGCTTTATTTGGTAGTCGTATTTACAGGCGTCTTTCATGAGTTCCCTGTTTAAAATATAGTTTTCTGACTTTAAATATAAACTGTTTATTAAAAACAAAATTTTGCACAATGCTAACACAACAAAAACAACAACAGGTAATAGCTATGAAAAACAAAGGTCGGCTTGATCAGCTAGAGTTATTTTTCCAGTGGATTTTGGTCATTGAATAAAAACTTTAATATTCGCAAATTTCTCAACCGATTCTGAGAGAGATTAAGGAATTGAAGGAGGATTGGACAGACCTGAACACTGAACTGGTTTTGGGTCATCTGGTTCCAAAAATTACTTCACGATGTGCAGTAGACTCGGCAAAACTCGCCATGGGTTATTGTTCGTCTAAGATTTTGGCAACAAACAGGGAGACAGTTTGGTACTATTAGGCCCTAAACATTCCGGCTATAGGAATTTTCATTTTGCATGCATGCATGAATTTGGTCGTGAGTGACGCGTGCCTGAGTTTTGAAGAACCTATATATCGGATGATAAGGGGTTTGGAAAGATAAACTAAAAAAAAGGGTTTGAAAGTTTACACGTAAAAAAAGTAGATAGGAACATACCAAAACGGAGCGTGATCGACTGCACTCGGATGTGATGAAGCTATATTACGATCTATAATTAAACACAAAGATAAGGTTCAATCGACTTCTTTTCACAGGGCATCTACTAATGAAGCTAACTATCGTGCAAACATAAGAACAATAGAACCAAAGTTTATCGTGCGAATAGACAAAAATAGTAACTGATTTAGAATTTAAGGTTGCTGTGGTAAGTTGCCACTGGCATGCACTTGGAAAAGATGTTCTATCAAAATAGAGTTTATAACTTATTCACTTTCACCTCGAAGATTTTAGAAGTCGGCATGGCAGATGCCAAAATAAGTGTTTCCGCGTTATGGTGTTTTCATGTTTGGGTCAATCTCCGTGGAAACAACGGCTTTTCTTGTTTGAATTAAATTGTTACATAAATAAAACTGTAATTAATCCTATATATGTTTCAAGGAGGTGTCTTCCCTGGGCAGATATCACAACCAGTCGGTATTTCCGACATGTATTGATATTTTATCATCAAAATGCAATTAAGCAATACGAGCCACAGAATTTATGATAAAGACAACTCAATCTCCCTTTATCAAAAGCAAAAGCAAAGCAAGTCTTATAAAATAACAAAAACGGAGTTATCTAAAGGACATTAACGCCATATCATGTACCAACATTATCTTCATTAGTGATTATCTGATCTGTGATATCTCTGTAAAGGAATGACACATTGTAACCTAGATACGTCGTATTTCGCTTTACTTAGTAAGCCTCACTGCATGTTCATATTTTTGCAGAAAAAAACATCTTTGTATCTACTAGCAACTAGATATCCAAACATGAATCTTGACGTACGTCGTGCTTGGCGCAGACTGAAGTGTGCCCTGAGTCTTGCTTACGTTGTTTGACTTGGAACGCTGGAATACAAATAAACAGGAACCTGTTTGCAGTTATTTTTATAACCAACAAATATTGCCTTAAAATGAAAGCAAGAGAAGCGGATCTGGGATTTCTATTTCGCGATGATTTTCACTGTAAGGAAACGTAACGAACTAGAGCAAGTGTTTATGAGGAAATTGGTGCTGTCATAAATAAACTCCACTGGTATCTCTTATACATCGTGACATAAACAATAACCTATATTGACCAGTTCAAGTCAAACATCACAAGAAAGATCCAGGTTTAAATAACTAATCAAAGATAACTGGTCTGTAAAATACTATGACAGAATTGTGAGGTAAGATGTAACAATTAAACTCTGAATATGCACAACAAGTTTCAGAAACTGATACTACACGTTTTTTTCTACATTAATGAGGTCTTTGGTTTAATTATTGTGAAGTGAATTCGTCAAAAAGAGAAGCATGTTAACACTTGTTTGCTTCGGCTTTGTTTGAGGGAAGTCAACTTTGTTCCTGCGGCAGTTCAAAAGGGTGACATTCTTCATACCGAACTGCGCCGGTAACTGAAGGGTTAAGAGTCCGTAATTGAAAATTTTCGAAAAGTAAGAATATATTCTCTCGGAGGCTATCATTTGAGTCATCTGCAGCAACATTAAAGCTTCCTAATTGTTAGCTTCTGTTGACGGATGGTATCTGCGTCACCATGGTGTTTCTTTGAACAATACTAATGCATAATGTACGTTTACACTGACTCTACCATCAATATGCAGAGATGGATTCCAGAAGAATTTAAGTGAAAGCAGGAGAGTAGCAGCAACTCTCCTAAAGTGGGGAATTTAGAAGGCAAAAGTATCGCAGAGAGAAAAAAACCTTTTTTGAGACGTCAGAAGAAGATAAAAGGATACAAAGGGGGTAAAATAGCGAGAAATCTCAGGAATCTTCGGTCGTGTGGTAAAACGTTATTCTGACATGTATGAAATTTAAAGGATGTGGTTTTTTATTTCATTAGGACTTATGTGTCGCCAATTATTATTATTATGATTATTATTATGATTATTATTATTATTATCATTATTATTATTAAGATCACCATTCTTACTTCTATTTTTCATAACATCCACCTGAACTTATAGAGTGAAAATGTTTTAAGGCTAGTTCTCGTTCATAATAATGAAGCTGATTGGCTGGATTTCAACTGATAGTTAATTATTTTTCTGTCTCAGCAAAATAAAAACAAAACAAAACTTTATGACTGTTTGGCGAATCTTACTACACATGAGTGAATAAGTTTACATTGCAGTCCCTTTAAACATGCGACGGGTGTTTATTTAATGAAAATGCATCGGTGACTCCGATAGAGCATGGTAAGTCTGTTAAGCTTGGCATGACTGCGTTCTAGCTCGAGTTTAAGCAAAAGTAGCCAAATACAATGTAATAAAGTATTATTTTGTCTTTTCACTGTAAGGGGTCTGTTAATCACTAAGCTCTGTTTTATATGTTGGCAGTTTGTAATAAATACTCCCGCAATATCCAAATTTTAGCATCTACACATTAGTGAGTGTTAAAGTAACAGTGTTTGAATTTTTAAAAACGATTTTTGGATTTTGATTTTTGTTCATACTTCATAATGAATCCTTTTCATAGATATCATCTCTAAACTGTCAGACGTAGTTTGTGCAAGTATGAAGCCCTTTTGAAACATGTGATTAAGTTTGGTGCCACGAAAACAAATTGACCAATGGCAATTAGAAACGTTTTGTGGAAATTTGCTGGTCATTATGAATAACACAACAGCCTCCATTGACAAAGTTTTATCCTTGTTATAGACTGAAATTGAGGAGTGCTGTTGTTGTTCTTTTTTTTTTTTCATTCAAATTAAAAAATAAAACAACAGCATTTCTGAAAACCCACGATCCGCTAAAAAAAGCCCCATGTGCGGAGAGAGAGAGATAGATTTCAAAAAAGCCATTTTATTAAGACGTATTTCTTATAAAAAGGGCAATTCTTGAAGGGGGGTAGGAGTTTGAAAAGATATATGTATATATTGACGGTCCATTAGCGTTTTAATGGATTAACAATTATCATTTTCGAGAAAAACCTTCATAAAGCCGGTAACTTCAATCTTTATAAGCTGATCATGAACTAATACTCCAGTGGTTTTTTTCATTCCTGAAGCATGCAGACAGAAACGAGGTACAGACATTTGAGTATAGTATTTTAGTTAACACAGCCTGCTAACTGCGAACATAGAGAACTTAAGACTATCTTATACATATTTATGAAACAATAAGAAGCCAAGACGCAAGGTTAGTTTCAATTCCCAGGTGCAATATGCGCATATATGCCTTCTTAATCCTTTGGTAAAATAATATTGGTTTTTGTGCAGAGAACGCGACTGGAATTGTATTGAAGACAAGTACTCAGTTCGACAATGCCGCAAATTTTCAATTATCACAAAAGAGAATGTCGATGGCAAGTAGCCGATAAGAATAGTCTATACCCACGTTAGAGAAGGTATGAAATACAGGCAATTTTTATTTCTGACTTTATAAGCAATTGGCGAAAACGTCGAAGAGAATGATAACTGATTCGAAACCAGAACGGCCAGCAACAGATTTACAAATATTATGTTTTTCAATCGTCACTGGCGACATTTTGAAATCCACTGTAAACCCAATAAAGAATCGGTCAAATTCTTATTTAGGAATTAAGATATATAATTCGATACTCAAAAAAATTTCCAATCGACCACAGTGCTATAAAATCGCCCCACGCAATATAATTGAATTGATATGTTATAGATAAGATAGAGTTTTAAAATTATTAGTCTTTTAACTCCTACGCCTGTACACATGTGATATATGATTTATTTAACAGTCATGTTATCAAAGACCTCAGACGACAAAATGTTACTGAATTGTTGTTGCACCTCCTAGTTTGATGTTGGTCTTTCTGGAAATAAAATGAATATTCCAGTTTAACTAGTGTTTCTTTTAACCTCTAAATTGTGCCTCCTAGAGGGAATGTTTCCCGTAATCTCTTGATGTACACCCTCCCCTTCTGTCACGACTTAATTTTTTTAAATCTTTCCCCCCCAAAAATGATGCATGACTGAACGTTGAGTAGGGATCGCAAGCGGTGTCACAGTGATTTTTGTTGCTTCTTTATCAGCACCTTCTTTCCATTGATGAAGGGCTGACAACTCAAGCATTTGTACCTCATGACCGTCGAAGTGGTTCACCGACATAAGCGCCTTTTTTTCCTAGTACTGCATGCACTAGCTGCACCCGGTTGAAAAAAATCAAGCTATAACATATCAAGATCCAGATACTACTACAATAACCTTTTTATCGTTTAACACAAATTTATATTGCTGAGCGATTCAAAAATTGTGACTGAAAAGACTTCTAGCTATCACCTTAAAGATTTTTCCTTTTGATAAAATCCAATGGTCTGAATGGTGGGTACCTGCTTCTTTAATGAGCGAATGCAAAATATATCGATTTAGCAATGATGTAGAATCCAAGGGTTTGGAGAGCGTCGACTTGAAGGCCCTTCGTAACAGTGAATTCCCCTTGTTACAGCGAAACGACTGGAAATCAAAACGCCGGCTTGATCTGGTTAAATCTAACTTAGGTTACAATTCAATGAAACATTTCAGTTTAACACTGAAGCCAAAGTTTTCTCTTTTAATATCCCATCAACGAAGGACCATTCTTTAAAAACTGATCAAAACTAAGCTCAAGAGCTGAACTCGCCTATACCGTATTGATACGAACTCTGTGTCAGTGATATTTCGGAAATATGAAAGCAAATTTATTAGAGCTTTAGACATCTGCTGTATATGGCTGAATGCAAAACTGATGTTTTTATTACACAAATTAATGATTAATTCCTAGGTTTTTAAATTGCATAAAAGGTTTTTTTATCAAAGCACATCCTGTCATCACTGGTTTCATGGGTAAGGTAAAGCAGACAAATTTTGCTAATTCATTTACTTTCCCTTGGAACCGATATTTCTATTCGTTATAATCAAAGGCGCTGCAAAAACACTTCATGTCATCCACTCTGACACCAAAAAACAATTCTCTCTTTGTCAGTATGGGTAAAAGGCAAGTACACGTTCATTCGATACTTAGTGCGTGCGAATTAACAGCTTTTACATCAAGGAAATATCAACAGCTAAAACTTCTTCCACCAAGTCACATAGGAAAATTTAAAGGGGAATTTAACTTTATGAAATCACAAAAATTGATACCTTATTTTATGGAAACTTCTACAGCGAGACAATTTGAAGGTTGGATTGTATAGTTGTTGGAAAGAATCGGACGGCCAGTCTATATACAGTTTGTTAGACATTGTTAACAATGGACTCTCAGCAATGATGAATTGTACGTTAGTTTCTTTTGTTCTTTATCACAAAGAGAATTTCAATTTTCTGTGATAATAACACAGTGATTCTCTCTATTCACATCAGTTTCACACATCTCAGCCGATACTGTAACAGAAAATTGACTTCCAGTTCTTTAAACGCAAGAACATCTGGGACAGTGAAAATAAGCAAAAAGAAAAGTACAATTATTAAATATATATTTCTCAGATTCAGTGAGTAGAATTCATGTTACCGTATGAGACATGTTCAAAAACTTTACGTGGCTAAAACTCGATGCCTCTTTCAAATATCAATTGCAAACGCTGGAGTCATGTTTTACTGAAAGCGTTGCAACCAGCACCACCCTATGGTCGGTTATACATTTTCCGAAAATTTAGGCTGTAGCTTCAGGCAATAGCGGTTACAGCACGAGCTCCCCTAGTTGATTTGTTTGTCTACAAACCGCTGGGTTTAAGGCATTCCTTTGAAAAATCTAAGGGAAGCAATTAACAATAAATTTGAAAGAGTTTGCTGTTGTCTAAAAGTGCAAGTCTACTCTTTATCATGTGCTGGATCTAGTATCACACAATTTGTGATTTTTTATTACTTTTTGTCGTCAGCTGAACATTTATCCATTGTTCATTTGAATTCAGTTGCATATTGTTTTCTATAAAAGATGCATTAACTTGAACTGTTTGAAATGGCTCCTTTTTTTATTCACATTTGCTTGGCAATGTCCTTACATTGATGGATTAGTATTTTAACTCAATTAAAATAAAAAAAACCGGAATTTCTCTTTCTCCCACTTAATAGAAATGAATCATTTCTTCTTTTCTTCTTTTGTCTGTAGTAAGTGCAATGGTATCATACGAATAACTAGTCCCTGGAAAAAGGCAAAAGACACAAAAGAATCCAATTAGTACGAGGCCCATATGATATTTCCACATCATCATGGCGGCGTTGCGTGGGGCGCAAACTTCCCAATTACGATTGTTTAAGCTGTATTTTTTTTGTTAAATTCCGCCAATAAACAATATCTTGAATAATGAAAGCAGAATATTCTTTGATATTTTCGCCACCTGTTCTGTGCTGATTTTTCTATGTATATAATACCTACAATGAAAATATTTCAATAACGATATTGAACTTCCACTTTTGCGTTTGACGCAATGACCTTTTCCACTCAAACAGTCTATTCTTAAGTCTATAATCTTCATTAATTCAAACTAAAGTAACACTTTTAGTCATATTTTGATCAAGAAATTATCTTTTTTTGCTTTTAAACTGAATATCATATATGTATTTTCAGAGTGACTATTATGTATTTCTTTCTCCACTGAGTCAGACGTGACACAATCAAGTTCCTGGCACTAAATGGAAAAATCTCTAAAATTTGGTATTGAGAGGAGCTTTTACATCAAATATCGATCAATTTTAAGAGGCCAAAGAAAAACATTCCTACTCAATGAGCCCTTTTTTTCTCGTGTGTCTTCTTGTTTTCTTCAATTTGAGCTTCAAACGAAAACAGTTTATAGCTCGTAAATAGTTTACTCTTAAAAAGAGATGACGGTTTGTTTTAAACAACGATTAACGTGTGGCAAACGAATCATATTAAACAGGAAACCGCAATTAAAGATCCACTGAGGTTTATTCAAACGCCAAAGATGCTTTCCACATTTGCCAAGATTTAGACGTGTACATGTTCATAAAGTCTAGAGTCTCTTCTAATGGTACGATTTAAGCAGCAGGGCTTTGTATTTATGCTTTGTTTACTACTGATTACAACACAATAGGCTGAATATACACAATGCTCTACGTTTTGGCTACCCGAAAAAGTAACTTTCAAATGAAGTCCTGCAGCTACCAAAAAAAGCACCTCAGTAAGCAATAAAACTTCTCTACTTCTGTTTTAAACAACCAAATTACTAACCGAAAAATAAATTCTTCACGAAATAATTTAAGCATCTGCACAAAGTAAATTAACAAATTTGTAATTATTTATATATCGTTTTCTTTGTATATGCCACGTTTTTTGTCGTAGAACTCTACAAATAATATGCTCATTTCATGCGATTCCCTATAACAGGAACAATTTCTTAATTCCACATAGTCGAATACTGTACTGAACTATATTTTACAATATTTTCTTTGTTCTCGATTCGTTTTGCTCGGTGCCGAAATATAATAGATAAATCTAAGCTAATTATAACTTATCTTTACACAAGGCATCTATGCCCTGAAAAGTCTTTAAACATTGTCTTTGTAATTGTTCAAAGTCTCTGCAACTGCCAGTCTATAGACTGCGGTGCACTGGAGTTTTATCTTCCCAGAAGGGTTTTACTCGGAAGACAACCACACGAGTCGGTGATTCTACCTTGATCTGCCGGAGTTAACTGAGAAGGATAAGCCTGCTTGAGTTAGCAGGCAAGTCTATAATTGTAGGGGAAGATTAATCTAGTGGGCTCACCAGAGTGAAGCCGATCAAAAGCGGGCGACGTAGCCACATATTCACCAGAATGGGTTGGAAACGAGTTGTAAACGAGAGTCGGATCAAATGGACGGGGATAGACAGGCACAAGCAATCCTCCTTCTTTTTGGCCTCTTCGGTCTGGAGCTAGTAAGCTGGCCATGTCGAATGACTTACGCTTTTCCTGAGATACTTCCACTTTCTCAGTCACTTCCTCTTTCTTCTGCTCAGCGCGCTCAGGTTTTGAACATTCGAGGAACTCGTCTGCGTCTTCAGGGACGTTTTCTACCTCTTCGCTGCTTTCCGCCTTACAGATAACAACATCTTCTTTGGACTCACTGGAGTTTCTTCTGCTCTTGTGTGACCGTTTTTGTATTCTTCTTCTTCTAAAGTCACCACGTCGGAAATCGTCATAATACAGAGAACTGATTGCCCAAAAATGACCTTTTCCATTTGGACTGCGACCGGCTTTGACAAAGCAGTCATTCAGAGAAAGATTGTGGCGGATGCTATTTCGCCAGCCAGTCCCCTTGTTTCTGAAGTAAGGGTAGTGAGTAAGAATGTAGTTGTAGATATCACTCAAGATAAGCTTTTCTTCTGGTGAGCTTAGAATAGCCTCAGCGATAAGTCCTATGTAAGACTGGCTCGGCTTCTCTTCATCAGAACACGCTGCGAATCTGAACTGGAATCGCTCTTTCCAAAGGGACGGATACGCTGGTCCTCCAAAAGAGCACATTGGCCACATTGGTGGGCTTGACGGCTTTAAAACATGCTCCATAGCGGAAGGGCCGAACGTGGGAGAATA
The DNA here is from genome assembly GCA_038088405.1 of Porites divaricata. Lineage (NCBI taxonomy): Eukaryota > Metazoa > Cnidaria > Anthozoa > Scleractinia > Poritidae > Porites > Porites divaricata. The sequence continues at coordinate 5,490,437 of JBBMOI010000008.1, forward strand.
CGGCCCCCAAACGGACCAGAAATGACGAGAAAAAGGCATTTGACTTGGATTGCTATTTCTCCAGTGAAAGTCAACATCTCTTTCCCCATCAATTTCACTGGAAGGCGACTTGGGAATCATCACCGGTGTAAATGCCGATCCGCCAACATCAGTTGAAGAAATCATTGTTTTGAAGTTTAATTACGATGTTTCTTGTACCGAGTCTGTTGAAGTTCTGCTAATAATTCGGTGTTGCTTGCTTTTGTATTGAGTGCAATTGTTGTGTTGCGATGTGATTGGCTGTCAGTGTATCAATACTAACAACTGAATAATACTAATGGGTACCAGTATTGTGTTTCTGTGGCGGAATCAGCTCACCTTGAAGGCTGATTCCCACTAAGAGATCGATATCATCACGTAGGCATTGAGAAGAGAGATAGTCGCCCCTAAAGAAGTAGCCGTTTCCGAATGCGTGTAAATATTTCGACCAACAACGCTTCTGAAAGCAACGGAATAGCGCGCAGCTTGACTGGATTGGAAAGCAAGGATCTCTAATCGCGTTTGGACTAGTGTTAATTAACATCCACGCCCCTTTTGTTTGCCGTGTTCACTAACAAGGGTCATTTTTTACCTTCATTATAATTTCCTGTCAAAACATGTCTATGTTTGTTATTCTCTTTGTGGGTGGCACCAGGAACTTCCATTGTTTACAGAGATGCAGGCGATCTAGCGAGTACGCCTTCGATAATTACTCTATTAACTAGTCCTGTGGGGCTCTTAAAATCGGACATAAAGCGAATCGAGAGAATTCTAATTTTCTCGCTCTTCATTTTTGGTAGCATTTTTTTCTGCTTGCTACACAAACAAAGCAATTAATGTTCAGCAAATATTGACCCCAACTTTTTATGCTTTGTGCACATTTCGGAGGTGGGTCGGAACGCAATGAGTGTCTAATGTGTGTTTGATGGCCGTACGACTGAAACCACATCCCGGTCGGTTTTAAATCAGGAAACCCCTTACTTAAAGGAAATGCAGCGCATTGGAAAAAGGCGTTAAGAACTGACTTTTAGAGTAATTATTCCGGCTTTTAAAATCGTGCACCATTAGAATATCCGGAGTATATTCGGCAATAAATTTTCTCAATGACACAATTTGGCTTTGAAGTAAAAAATTGTTTGCAATCTGCTTTGGATAATTACTCTCTTGGCCATAGTCATGTTATTTTGCGTGTTTTTGAATAAACCATTAGCGTATTTAAATAAACCGTAAAAGCATATTGTCTCTTGATTTTCCGTGGGATTGGAAACGTGAAGCGCAATTGGTTTCCATTGTTAGGTATGTGCTAAGATTAACAACCTTTTAACGAGAATGGATTTAGTGATATCGGCTCCTCGGCGGCATAAAAACAAATATTTGCTGTGGTCAAAGTAAGTGCACTTTGAACAAATCGCTTCGGAAAAATAAGTAAACTTTCTCACGGTAGCGGCAAAACAATAGTATCAACACAATGAGACACTGATAGGCTGACCAGGGTTAAATGTGGGCAATTCTGGAGAAGTATAAGGGTCCAAGACCGGGTCGCCATTGACAACTAAAAACATCCTCTGGAAATCAACCACCTTTTTAAGTCGCCAAATGGCGAATTCATCTACAGAAAGAATTTTAAAACATGAAAATCTCTGCCATCGAATCCTCACTAGCGCTGGTCGTTTTAGGTTTGAAGTTTTGTTAAAAATAGCTTTGGAATATTTTTAACAACCGCAATGCAATTCGAAATAGTATCACCACCTAAATTTAGCAAGGGAACTTTTGAGATATTAGTTTTGCTTTTACGTTTTCGGGTCCACTGAAAGGGTTTCGATTCACTCGCCAAGGGTCAAGCAGTTTGGATATGATAGCTGCTCTTAAGTTATATTCAATTCATAAGAAACACAACTTTGACTTAGGTTAGGAGTTTTAGTAATATTGCACCCAGTTTAAAACTATTTGCAAAAAGTACTATTGCGTCTTGATACAGTTTCTGGAAGGAATCAGTGGTTTCATAAATACCACTACAGAGTTTGACCTCAGATAGCCTTCAGTGATGGATGAAATTTGGGCTAGCCTTATTCTTAATTTTGAGTACGGCAAAGTCAATTCGTCAACTCAATTGTATTTCAATGAGCTATTTATACTAATTGGATACATTTGAACATAAGGACAAGTTAAAACAAAATACTGGTTTAAGTTACTATTGATTAACTTACATATGAAAATGTACGTACACACCCTCAGCAAACGTTTAAAGATGCAACTAGATAAAAGCCCGAAGATCGATTGTAGTTTTGAGCTGTTTGATATCGTGAAAATTTAAGTAGAATTTTGTATCTATTTAGCTATGTACTTAGGGATATTTGCTAAGTTATTTTCTTATTCAAGAGTTATTCTTCAGGTTGAAACGTGCTCATAGCTTCTTTCAACACTTCAATAAAACCAACTGAGTAATAAGATCCTATATTGCTTTGACAGCAAACACGAGTTCATTGTAATAGCTATTCATTGACTGCTGATCTAAACAACATCCAAAGGAACTGTCTAATTACATTAAGTGATGAATTGTGTTGTTTTTTTTTGCGTCGTAATGGTGACTGTTTTCATCTCCCATCTTTATTCTGCTAATGTTAAATTATGTTCTGGAATGAATTACGTTGCCCACAAGGTATGGCTACCATTTTATCTCCATACAATTAACTTAGATATTGGCTAATCAAGCAGTCTTTAGTGAGTGTGTCAGAAATTAGTGGAATTTTTTTTTCGACTTTGCACGTGTCTTAGAGTCAATAAGCTGGTTGTTTAGAGACAAAACCAATATCACAGTTACAACACACGCAAAGAACAGCTTACCGTTGAAAAAGTTACTCCGTATCGAAATTGACTTAAGTTATAGTTCCACTAGTGACAAAAACCTTTTCAAAGACGGCAAAGTTTTAAAACAACGATGTAAAAGAGGTGATGACCATTAACAGGTTACTTGTATCAATTCTTGACTTGCGTCTTGTTTTAATTTGATTTAAGCTTCCTGTTCATTAAGAAACTTGAAAAAAAAAATTACGTGTCACATTCCAAAAGTTTCCTTGATATGCACTTATGAGCTAAGTATATATAGTTTCTGGCGGTCATTTCGATTGCACAATTTAGAGAAATTTCAATTCCGGCCTCTCGCATCAAGGAAACCCAATTTCATTCTCAAACTTCCTACATGCCACTGAAACTAATTCGGTTGAAACATGGGGAAAATAATTACAATAAACAGACTTCAAATGTACCCCCCCCCCCCCCCCCCCAGTGTTAGTTAAAGAGACAGAGGTTCAACCTATGCAGTGTATGGACGAAATTCTGATCATGTGACCACTCCAATTAAACACCTTCGACGATACTCTCACATCATGAGTACGAGTGCCTTTCAATACTTTATAGTCTTCACAAAATGAAATTTCTGATTGTTTCCTGAATTCTTGTTAATGACTTCTTGGAAATAAAAGGAATGAGAACTTCTGGGGAGGCTCCATAAAACTGCAACGTCATTTTAAGTGTTTCCTATATAGCCATTTCCTGTTGTGTGTCTAAATGAACGTTCCCTTGAACATTATTAAATAACGTCTATTCGAACCCAACTTGCTTATGATTCCTCTCTACCGACTACAAAGTCTCTGGATCAGGAATATATCCGTATTATACCCTTTCAAACTATTCCATTCCTTGACAACTTAGAAGCAGCAACAAATTGTAGTTATTAAACACTGCCGTGAAGTTGACTTGTTTTTTGTCAAACAACGAAGCAACTTTGGATATAATGAGACTGTTTACTGACTCATGGACCAGAACGGTCCTAAGACGATTTCATGGCTACATGTATATTAATATGTATAAATCGAGAAAATAATTAATGTGCCCTCGGGACAAAATGAATATATCCTTTCTAGGAAATAGGTTGTGCCTCTTTGTATATTTATAATATACATGGGAGAGCGTTTTCTATTTATGGTTGTGTTAGTCTTGAAAGTAGCGCTGATTTCCCCATTAGTGAAGATTAATAAGGAAAAGGCAGCAAATTATTAATAGTAGCCAAATAAACAGAGCAAACTTTTTCAAGAGTTATAAACACATAAAACAGAACCAAAAACAGTAACATACATGTCACATGAAAGTGAAGCTCACATTAGGATATAATACAAATAATAATTAATACATCTATATATCTCAAATGTTAGAGCCACATGAACAATTCCACAAGAAATTCACTCTGCCCAGTTATTTACATTTGAATTGTCACATTTTGGGAGTTAATTTACAGGTTCAACTACTTTGTACTGGTCAAACACATAATAAACAGGGTCCGACAAGAAAGTGTATTATCATCTTACGACTGATAAAAGTCATAGATAAGTAAAGAGAATAATGCTAAGTAACTTTCGTTTGACGTGAGGAATTCATTTATCGAGACTCGAATGCTATCAACAGAACCTTTTAAGAAAGTAGTGCTCAATAGGTTTCAGACAAATATACACACTTTATGGGTTCGTGCAAATATTCAGAGGCTAATCAGAAAGATATTCTTTAGAAAGCACACTACACTGACCAAATCCTGCCTATAACTACAATAGGACTTATCTAAATGTGGAAGGCCTTTGTCAATATATGCATCCCACGTGTGTAGACTCCGAAATTGCGAAAGAGTTCTTCAAAAAAAAAAAAACGTTCACAAAGTCACTCTCAGAAACGACCCAAGTATAGTCTTAAGTAGTCAGGGCACTAAAAGAGGAATCGTGGCAACGTATGATAAAGGGGAAACGGCTTAGGTCTGTGGCCTATGAGAAACAAAACGAAAGTGGTGGGAATGAGGAAGGGAGATAGAAAGAAAATAGAATGTCCACCAGTCGCATACTCATCTAAAGTAAAGCACCGCTTTAAGCCACTCGCTTCGTACGGACACCTCATTATTGCGGACAGTTTGCTTTGTCCCTGGGGAAGGAAAGCCCTTACATTTTCTCCAAATTCAACCCCCTTAATACGGAGACTTTCTATGGCCCCTCTTAATGTCCGTATTAAGGGGATTTGACTGCACAGATAACCTTTTGGTCAAAATTTAAATCGTTTATCAATGGCGAGGGGGTAATTTTGATAGTGACACGCTTTCGGCTAAATGAGATTCATTTTATTGTTGGACCAGTATGTTAAAATAAGTCAATCTGATTTAAACGCAATTTAAATAAACACGGAAACATGACGTGAATGCGCGCGGAGGACGGCGACAGCGTTCTTTGCTTTCAAACGTCTTAAGCTAAGATATTTGTTTGCACTAACGATAACCGTCCTAATTTATTTGTATGTAAGTGTAAGCAAAGCATGTCAAAGTATTGGCAGCCGACCCGATGACGTAACATGAAGATTTTGCATTTTTAAGTATTAGGTACACCACGGCTCTTGGTACATCAAGGCCATATAAGTGATATATTTTAAATCATTTGAATGAAACAAAGGCACGTTTCTTACGTCACGTTTGAGCTGAGGCCAAGTTAAAAATGCATGATGAGAACTGAGAAGCTAGGAAAGTCATGGCTTTAATTTAGCAGTTATATTCGTAATAGTGGCTTTATATTACAAGACTGAACTATTTACGTTTACGAATCAGCAAGTTCAAGTTCATTTCACGCTAATTATAAAGACTTTACGTTGAGACGGCAGACGGCATGCTTTGAAAATGAAAGGTCAACTGATAAAGCATTTGCGCTTTGCTTTTGAAAAGTTTAACGGCAATAACCTTGTTGCCGAGCAAATTGATTTCCCTCTGGAGAACAATTTAAGAAAATAGAGAGGATATGGTTTCCATGAGGCCGATAAATTACACAAATTTGGTTGATAGTTATGAATCTAGAAAATAGACTTGGACTGGGTTGTCAGCTCAAAAACAGCCACACATTTCTCCGTTAGCAAGGGAATATGAACTAAGACCCACCCTTAACTCCTCAGTCAAGAAAGGTGTAAGGAAGAATTCACATGAAACTAACAGCGCGATTTTGTCTGCATGATGTGTGTTGTTGGCATAACACTACTGAAGGTGACTGGCCTTTTTAGTGTGGCAATTAACTTCAGAAGCTAGCGCGCCATGCTGTGGTAGTTTGCTGTGCTGAAGAATTATATGGAAAATAATAGTACCATGTGAAACAGAGGATCATTTGCATGGACATACCGCAGGATTTCGTCCACAGACTCGAAAGTCAGAACAGCTTATTATTACTTCTGTTCTCGGAGCTGTAAACTGCTGGAACTGTGAACTAAGTGTTAATTTAAAAGCTGTTTCAGTTACGTTAAGAAAGTCATTGCAGCCAAGCAGTTAGTTCTAAGAAAAGAGTTAGCGTTCGATACGTGTACTTACATGTATTATCCTGCTAATCATAACTTTAACAAAATTCTCGAATCTGATTGGCTATCAACTGTCCTGATTTCAGCAGTAATAGGACAGTGTAATAGGACAGGACGCGTCATGCGTATGTAATTGGAAAGTACGCGACATCACGCGCGCGAACTTCAATGGCTTTTTCTTCACTGCTGGCAAGATGAATCTTGGAATTTCTTGTGTTTTTTATTTTCAAGAGGGCTAAAACATCACAAATTTTGCTATAGTTACTAATGATTAACAAATCGAACTCCTGCTACGCGGTCGTCCGATTTTGCTGATCACCAGTACGATTACAGACCGAATCGGACTCCACTCAGTCCTATTACTATAAATATTAGTGAACTTACGCAACAGGACGGAAAAGGAAAGAAGACGGCAAGCCTTGTGTGACAAGCGTGACAATAATTTTGTTTGAAATAACTTTTCGCCAAACTTCAGTTTCCTTTAAACAGATATTTTTGTAAGCGAAGATCACGACAAAACACGCAAGTAATAGCCTTGTCACGTTTGTCAGACACAAGCGTTTTGCCGTCCTCTTCTTCCTGCCGTCCTGTTGCGTAAATAAACTCAGTATTAATATACTTAGAAAACTTGTCACTAAATTTACCCATTCTCTGAAAACAATTATCGATGCACAGAAGTTGTTGTAACACAATTTCGAAAATGTGAGTTAAAAAAAAGAATTGATTGCGCATGGGCGTAACTGAACCACCCAGCAATCCAACTTGCTGACTATAACCTCAACCTCAGCCCTATTCAACAAAAACAACAACACAGAAATTTAAGAAGAACAGTTATTGCTCTTGCCTGCGTTGAATACTAATTCCAGTTCAATGACAAGGTTTAATACAGTTTCTCGTGTGGGCGTCGTCCATACAGCTATTTCGAGAAAGGTTGTCGGAAAAAAATGTGAACGCGACAATCCCAAAACTGAGGTAATATGGGATGAAAACTACGCTGTTCCTGACACTGTAGCTGTCGAATCTTCTATTGCTGCTTTCCTTTAGCATTCGCAAACATATGTCTATGGCCTCTCGTGCCATTCTTTCAAATTTCTGTTAAGAAACAGTGAACTCAAAACCACCCACAATACCTTTCGGGATTGTCGCGTGCACTTTTTCCGACAATCTTTCTCGAAATAGCTGTATATAAGAGAGCGCTTTGAGTAACTATATATAAAATACACTTGGATGAAGAAATAGCTATAGTTAACGCAGGCAACATTTCTTGCATCGTCAAAGCGCAAGTTGTGGCAACCTCGCTGGAAAGGGGCGCTTTCCATCAAGATCGTCACATCTACAGTTACTTTGGCCCGTAGCATCTGCATGCCATCTCAAAAGGCCAGTTTTCCAGAAAATTAACCCCTCCTTAGTACCTCTAAAATAGCACAGTAAACGAAATAATTTCTCATAATTGCCTTTTTTAGCTCTTAAAAAATATTCTGATGTCAAAGGGTTTTTCTTGACGCAAGAACTAGTAGGTAATATAGTTTAAGGTCGCCCTTCGAGATTTGTCGTTGTCTATAATTGTACTTAATACTCGTTTTCAAGTACTTGCGTTGTTTAAGATCCTTGAGATTCTTTTCAAAAACGTCAAAATTCATAATGGCCTTCGTCTGAGATCCCATGCAAGAGTGAAATATTGAAAACTAAAGCAAATGTGTTACTTGGTGAGAACTGAGACTGTTCTAAGTTTGTAACCTTGTATCCTCGATGTTTCAAAATAGAAAAATTTATCTCTTAGTTTTAAACTTACGGCAGACGATAGTTTATCTGAGTTTGCGAGCATAAATAGTTGAATTTTCTCGTCTCGATATCTTCGTAATCATACATTCCCTGGTTTGGTGTACAATACAAGGTATTCGTAAGAAATAAATTTATAGCTACACCCATCTTTTACAAAAACTGGTCGAAGTCCTTTTTACGAGCGCACAGCTGACATGGAAATCTGGAAACCCCCGGTTAGAAGTGGAAATTGTTGGCTTTTAAGGAAGGGAAAACTACTTTAACTAGAACACGGTCAAACATTCTTTCTTTCAGGTTGGAGGACAGGGGCGCGGGATAAAAAATATTAAATGATTGTAACGAGTCTTATCCGATCCACCAAGGCAAAAAAAGGGGATCACAGCTGCATTCAGAAACGGGCGGAGTAAATTTTTGAGCTTACAACATTATATTTGAAAGGTCAAAGCAACCGCACAACTATGCAATACAGTATTGTTGCGAAAACTCAACTCATCGTTAAGTTAAACTCGCATGATAAGTTTCGTGTTATTTGTTTTGTTTATAAAATACTATAGCAACAACTTGCGTGATCGAGCCACCATCTGATAAAGTGAAATATTCCCAAACCAATCTCGACCTTAAACTGCAAAAATTAACGTGTCTTTACATTATTTTCTGAGAACGAAAACCTGCCATTAATTGATTGCTCTAATTTGAGTAAATTGCCCTCCAGAGCAATTTTACTATTGTCGCGTGTCCCGTTCACTAAACATGAAATCAACCCATTGCAGAAAGGTGGGCGGTATTGTCTTTGAAAAGTAACAAAAATTGCTAAGATGTTCGATATTGAACGATTGAAAGGTTTGGTCATGAAATTCATAAAATCGCTTACCCCTTCCGAATATCATGTTTGGGCTCTTCAAATTACAAACAAATTAACGTTTTTTAGCCTCTTTTAACTCAACATGCAAGTCTTGTTGCGCATCTGGCTCACATAACATCAAAAGATCTATCCTTAGAAACTTTTAAACTTTGTCACCGCACAAACTATAAAAACGCGATTACAATGAGGAGGTAGTATGTGCAGGAATGTCTAGAGCGATATTTTACACGACATTAGAACGGAAAAGTGAAGCGGAAGGAAGTTAAAAATCTTCAAATTCCTCTGTAGTAAAAACTGTTTCTCCAAAGAGTTTTAAAGTCATAAGAATCGACAAAGTTTGCTGTGTAAATCGACAAAAAGAGCAATTGTCACTCCAAAGGAATGCTGAAGAGGTCAAGGTTTGAACCACGAATCTCAATTAAATCTCAACAAGGCCTTCGTTGACAGACTCGAGAGTTAGAACTTATAACATGATTTCACAAGTAAAACTAATAAGCGTTCTCGTCGCTTCTGGGCATCAAGATGAGATACACGGTAGAAATTTATTGACAATTATGAACAAAATAATGGAATAGTTTTCCTGCGGATTAAAGACAAAGTTAACCCGTTAACTTGTAGTAGCTTGATAAGCGCATAGTTTTTCCTTATATGATGTCATTGCTTGAAAACGAATCTTTTACAAAAAAGTGAACACCAAAGATAAAATGAATTGATGAGAATACGTTCTCCGCATTGGAACAAAACGAAACGTATGAGGACGTTAAGGAGAATTCAGCTGATATTTTGCTAAGAGCTTCTTTAAGTTTCATCATTTCTGAAACGGCGAAATGGAAAAGCAATATTCGAGAACCGTATGGGTCCAACGCGGAGAACGTGGTTGCAGAACGAATCACTTGATTTCTGAAGGTCAGGAGAATCATTATACGCTTCTGGCAAACTGCGCACCTACCCCTCCCCTAAGCCAACATTTTGCCCTAAGTGAGAATAAGTGTTAATGTTAGGGGAGGAGTAGGTGGGTAGTTCCCAGAAACGTATGGTCAGTACTGGCACGTCATTGATCCACGAATCCAAACATCGACCAGTGATAACCAGTGACGTGATTTAATTCACAGGTAAGATAAACGCAGTGGTGGAATCCACACTATACGGTGACTGTTTCAGTCATAATGAATAAAAAAATCATGATAAACTAATCTCGGTAATATTGAGTGTCGAATTTCCACAAGTGCAGTACATTGATTTTGGTGACTTAGATCAGTTCGTGAAAAATGACATCATTGTGTTTAGTGTACAAGTTATCAACCCTCTTTGTGGCCTGTCGTTGTTTGATCGCCAAGATGTCCCTCAAATGGAGGTTAAACCTGGGTTTCGGAAACCAGAAAAATTGTTCCTTTGTTATGCTGTACAAAGAAGGTCGAGTTTGCGAATAAAATCAGTCCTGAAGTGTGACAATTCAACCATTCAAATGAAAGCTACTGAGGAGTACTTTCCTGTGGTACTATGAATTCCTGAAGTGTGCCTCTTTCAGACGCAACTTCTTCAGCAGTAACGTCCCGTGGTGCAAATACGCTGGTCTTTAAAACTTCTTTCTCTAATATACTTCGGGATATTTCTCTCTTAAGTTAAGACGTGATTAATAGGGCCAATTTTACCTTAATATGCCAGTTGTTGTGTTAGAAAACTTTTAGAGTGAGCCAATGATCACCCTACAACCTTAGAAGGAATCAAGGCTGCCAAGCGAAGTTTTGTTGTTGTTGTTGTTTGTAGAAAAAAAGCGCCATCAAAACAACAAATCGAGCACAAAAAATAAAGATCGATCCATCAATATCACCAGTATTATATATCGTAATCAAAATAGTCCGGGCAATTTTTTATAATTTTATCGGAAAACGCTTCGCTTATATAGTGTAAACACTTCTGCTCTTCTATTTCTCGATCAAAAAACGTGGAAACGCACGGGTGGAAGAGGCGTGCTCCTGATTTGGTACAGGTGTATGCGTCTGAAGTCTTCGAGTGTGTGTAATTGCGGCAAACGATCGGTTGAAATGGGCGGTAAAAAAAAGTTATTTCCTTGATTAGCACAATACACGGAAGAGACGATACCTACGAGCTTCAACTTTGTTTGTTTTCGCTTTGCTCTGCTTTTGTTTTTGTTTATATTTAGACGGTTAAAAGACCTTGTGGTGCGAAATAGCAAGGGATCGACACATGATTCCAACTGTTGCCAACTTCTATGTAACGCAGTCAGTCCCAACGCACATCATAATTGGAAATTAACTTCCCAACTGGACTTCCTGCCGAAACCAGAATCTGATTTGGACCAGAGAACAAGAAAAACAACAGCAGCAGCAATAATAGACTAACATCTATACAAAAAAACAACTCAGCAGAAAAAAAAGGTATCTGGCAGACGTTTATTTCAAATCAACTGCATGGCCTCTACGGTTATGTTTTGATTGAAGGAAAACTATTTATTGCTAACCATGATGGGTTCCACGAATAAAAGATACTGTTCTCCAGTATGATTCACTTGATGTGTTAGGGCTGGGTTCAAGAGCGCTCAGGAATTTTGGCCAAAGTAGCTCAAGCGATCCCGTAAAATGGTAATTTCAACGTTATCGTTTCTAATCCATGCCGGAATAAAATCTTGCAAGGTGTACTTGGTTGTTTAAGCTATTTTTTAGTAAGAGGGAAAAAATCTTGCGCGTAATGAATAAAACAGAGTATAGTCGAAGCTCTCCTTGCGATCCGCTTTCGAAAGCGACCAGCATTGTGAAAACCGCTTTGAACTGTGAATTCGGTAAATGAAAAGCTATCGTATCACCTCCCTTAAGCGACCGCGACCACTTTTTGACAAGCGAATCACCGGTAGGCCTTTTCCTGTTTTTAAGTTCTCGCAAGCTTTGACTCTCAATTTTGGAAAGCCATTCGATTGCCTTAGATATCAAGAGAAATACTACAACGAAGCGACACCACAATACTTTAGGAAGGGCTGAACAAGAGTGATCAACATGCACCGCCTATTGAACAAGTCTACAC